>JADLZN010011236.1:401154-514476 GCA_018155175.1 Sinocyclocheilus anophthalmus
CCAAAGGCTGTTTCTATAAAGTGGGGCAAATCCAACTTTGTAAGGACAGTTTGGTGCTTCTGACTCACAGCCTGTAATTACATTTTTATATTTAAAGAATTTGCCACACTGACGATTCAAACGCCGAGTTATGCGCCTTGTTTTTTGTCATTTTATTTCGTCCGATCACAAATTGAGAACATTGTTTTATGTTACACGTGCCGGGCGTGGGCATCAGTGTGTTAGGGGCGTACATTTCCCGTCACACACTTGGGTATTCAGCTCAATCACGAACGCACTGGATAGCTTGTCCATCAGCGACACCTCTACTTTTCAGAACGATAGAGCTTTGTCCAAATTCGACCTGCGTTCAAGAAGGCGGGCATAAGGCATCACGAAATGTGCCTCATGGGGACAATAATATGTTTGTTTAGCCTTAAAAACCGCATAAACCCATCGGCAGCTATACATCACCAAATACACTCACACTGTATCTTTTTAGCAAACGCCCTCTCCCTATGAGAACCCAATATATCAAAATTATTCCACGACGATAAGTCATAGTGATTAGGCATAGTATACAAAACCAGGGACACAGTGGCGTCGTCACACATTGACCGTCGAGCAATTACAGCCAAGCATAATCCGAAAAAGGAGACACGGAAACGCCAATTATCTGTATGCGCCCGCTGTAAACACTCCATATGGCAACTCCTCCAGCATATTGGGTATAACTTAAATGGTGGGGGTTGTCATTCGGGATGACCGCGGTCCAATGAGTGCGGTCACCAACTCGTACGGGACGGGAGCTGCATCTTCGCCCGACTTGCGGGGAATATATCGAGCCACGTTCCTAAGCCGCTCACTAAAAATAACAGCAAAAAGTCATCAAGGTTACTGGCACCGTCCGTACGCCGTCATAAATCAGAATTGGCCTGGGCTCCATAGGGCTATCGCCGTGTGAGTAAGTCACTGCAGGTGCCGCGCCCGCTCATCGCGGTGTTACCCTCTTCGCTAATCAGCCGCTGTTTCCCTCAGCGACTCAGCAGCCTGCCTGAAGGGGAAAATAAAAATTAATGACTATAAGGTCGAGTATTTTGACATACAATGTATTCAAACTCCGAGAAAGATTAGTGGTTTATTAAAGGCGACCTTGAATAGACATGAATTAAATATTCCCGAATTTTAATGATGGTTCTGATTCAGATAGCCTGGGTATTACCCAAATATGTATGATATTTTAAGACAACCGATGACGAGAGAGCATAAGCGTTTTGAGGTTAAAAGAAGATGGGTCGTTAATATAATTCAAGTGGTAGAGGACAATTAGAGATTAGACTGTAAAGAAATTGAAATCTACACGCTAATACAAACCCTATAACTCAATAGATCACAAGGGAAACATGCTGATCAATTGAAATTACACTATAAACACGTTGAGAATAAAGTAGGTGGCATAGCGAGAATGATATTGCAGCGGTTAGGAATGGGAATATGAGCTAATTTAGACTTGAAATTAACCTTTGGAGCACACATTTTCATATAGAATAATGCGTGTGTTTACCTCAAGTGGGCAGAAAAGGAGAAACAAACGTGGGGGCCGACTTGATATCGGCTAGGTGATCCTTATTCGATACAAAGTAGATATGTATTACGTGGTGACGACAGCCACACTACTCCCAAAACGATTAGATAACTCCGCTCTGTAGCCTTGGCGGGAAGAGAGTCCGGGCAACACCCCACATCAAAAGGAATAAAATAATTCCGCACACTCTGCAATTGCATGTTTTCAAACATAGATTGCAGACAAAGAGGAGCGACACATCGATAAATCTAATTACTTGACCTGGTGGACTTAACAAGATATTGCAAGTAGTGAGTAAAATTTGGGAATTAATTCGTCCGCACTGGGGTAACATACAACTAGGACAGCTTGGGAGTAAGAGGCTTGAATAGAATATTGGCCGGCGGGCAGTATGCACACAGTTCCAATTCTGGATCGTCAATTGCGAGGGTATCCCGACCAGGGACTGATATTTAGTTCTGAAGAGTCGAGGGAAGCTCCAGCAGCATAGAAGCTGACTATAACCTTCCTACTAAACTCTCCCCGTGTGGTCCCAGAATTTGAACTTCTTGATTATATTTCAAATTCCTTAAGTCAGTTTTAAAGTACGTATTAGTGCTTGCTATTTGGAGTTCGTTTGGTATGGTACTGAAACCTACACATTTCGAAACTAATGATTGAGACATTGAGGAGTACGTAAACAATAAATCCCGCTACTTTTCAAATCATAAATCCATTACTCCATCTCTGAATTCACAGCTAACGGACGTTGCTATAAGTTGGGGGGGTGCCACAGGAGTAAAGTTGCGATACA
The DNA here is from genome assembly GCA_018155175.1 of Sinocyclocheilus anophthalmus. NCBI lineage: Eukaryota > Metazoa > Chordata > Actinopteri > Cypriniformes > Cyprinidae > Sinocyclocheilus > Sinocyclocheilus anophthalmus. Next base: position 403,512 of record JADLZN010011236.1, read on the forward strand.
GATCAAAATGGAACTTGGTTATTAACAGAACACCAAAACCCACGAAAACCACAAAATTCACCAGCAGTGGTGTTGCGTTTTAATGACCATCAATTACAATACCTCGGAGGGGAAATGCCCGTTGAATCTAATAGATAGGGAGTCCTGAAGTAAGACAGTTAAGTGAGTCTTTGGTATTTAATACTTTCACCAGGTTAACCGATATAGCCGAATTATGAATTGATCTCAAGAAGGAATCCATTTAGATCTGCAATAAGGGGGTGGCAAAATAATGATTGCGGTCTGAGAAATGGTGATGTCTTGTGATCTTGTCTTTGACATATGTCAACAGAACGTAAGATAAGAGTTCGAGTCTGATTCCAAATGTTGTGAAAGTTACAATCACGGGACCATTAGGCTTAGGGGGAAGGGGGAATCCAATGTAGATATGCTACTGGGGAACTATCGCCACTGACATCACACTATAGACTCATCTATCATTTCAACACGCATACACTTCTAACTCCGACTGGTGACTACAGAAACAAGGACAAGCGCACAGCCCTAGGAAAAGGGAGGCCCTAGTGAAGAAGGCCTCCCACGCAGGTCACCAATTTGGGGTGTCGCCCATAAAAAAAAAACCTAATGCTACCCAGAAAGAGGGAAAAAAAAAAAAAAAAAAAAAATTTTTCTCCCTCTTTACCTCTTGCTTAAAAAACAAACACTCTATGGTTTCATCCTCACTTCCTTACTGTTTTCAGCACTGGACACTAACACTGCTACTGACACACCTTGTTTCACGGATTAATGGCATAAGCAGCTGCTCCCGCCAACGCTAATTTGATCATCACCAAGGGGAAGGGGAAAAAAAAAACACGGGGGGAGGAAGAGCACCAAAAAACCCAAGTCCCTTAATCGCTGCCTTCTTGTCACCAGGCTCCACAGGAAAAAGCGACATACAGTATTGGTGTTTGATAGAGGAGGGACACAGATCATGGCCAGGTCGTGCGGCATGTGATGATGACCCTGAAGGATGGAGCCCTCGTCACCCGCCAAAAACCAGGGCCAGGGGGGGGGAGGGCGGCCCGCTGTTTAAATGCCGAGCGCGCGTCTCCTCTGGAGACCGGTCTCTTCCCCGTGCATGTACGCTGGTGTCCTCGTGGGTCCAGGAACGTGACACGGTCATTGAGCCAGGATGCCGGGCCGTTTAATACCCGGGAAGCGCTGTGGGCAAAGGAGGACGAAGCCGCTCAGAAGGAGGTGCCCCTCGCGCCCCGGACCAAGAGGGGAGACAGCTCTCGTTGGGGGCGCCGACTCCAAACTCATCCCTGTTTATTTTGAACACTATTTCCCTTTGGACACTTTATTCACGATTTTGGACATTTTCTGTTTTCTGTTAATAAAAGCTTCTCCGAGGCATGGCGCCACACCCACTGTGTCTGTCTTTTGCTCCTCCCGCCACACACTCTAACATCTTGCTTAGACAACTTTTGCCCCCTTTCATCCAGACCAGCACGCACCACCCTCTCTGCCCCCTGGCTGTCCGATGTTCTCAGTAAACATTGCTCTAAACTCAGGGCTGCAGAGAGGAAATGATCTGCAAAACAATAACTTTATATCAGCAAAACCTTCCAAAAAACATAACCTCGCTCTTTCCATTCTTCATTTCATTGCAACGATACTTAGTGATGCGCTCACCCAAACTCTAATGTATGTCTTGCACAGAAACTCTTACAGCAAAACCAATCTGATTCAAAAGCGGCACTCAACTGAGAACTGCCTGCTCTCAGTTACTGGAAGCCCTGAGACTGACAGAGCAGCTTCCACAGCCTCATACGTCATCGTCTGCTGATCTGTCCTGCTTGCTTTTGCAACGTTTAACCACCATAACCTCAATGTCCGCCGCCATGAGATGGGCACCCCGTCAGGAACCACACTCCAGTATATCAAATCTTACAATCTCGGGAGGTCTTTCCAGGGTGTCTTGGAGGGTGAGGTTTCCATCATGTCCATCATTATGATCTGTCATTCAGAAACATGGCTTTGCTATGCTGATGACACTCAACTCTATTTCTCTTTCCAACCAGATGATCCGATGGTAGCTGTTCGCATTGCAACCTGTCTGACAGATATTTCTGGCTGGATGAAGGACCATCACCTTCAACTCAACCTTGCTAAGACAGAACTGCTCGTGGTCTCAGCCAACCCAGCACTTCATCACAGCTAATCTATACAGCTAGATTCGTCAACCCTAACTCCTTCCAGCACAGCCAGGAACCTTGGAGTTGTGATTGGATTGCTACCAACGCCCTGTCCTGCATATTTGCCTTACACGGGGCATTATGAAGATTAGACCTTTCCTATCAGAGCAGGCCGCACAATTCCTTGTCCAAGCTCTTGTTCTCTCCAGACTCTTCCGGCATGTACTATCAAGCCTCTGCAATTGATTCAGAATGTAGGCAGGGAGAGGGTCTTCAACGGCCGAATAAGCCTATGTCACACCTTCCTTTTGCACGTAGCTGCTGCTCTTGCGCTGCTGACCTTGCATCAAATTCAAGGTACTGATTTTTACCTAACAAGACAACCACTGGCGCTGCACCAATATACCTAAAATCGCTAGTTCAGACTTATGTGCCCTTTAGAAGCTTGTGTTCTGCAAGTGAACGTCGCTTTATTTTGCCATCCCAAAGAGGCACAAAATCAATCTCACGGATGTTTTCCTGGACTGTTCCCAGCTGGTGGAACAATCTGCCTATCACAATAAGAAAAAAAAAAAACGTCTATAGATACATCTTGTTCGCCAGCAGTGATCCCGTGGCAGAAACAGAGAATCAAATAGAGACATAATTATTATTATTTTTTTATTACTTTAAATAAATTACGCTATGCAAAATATTCAACCGTTGTCTAAAATTCCACTCCCAAGCTATAAACTACATTTATCAGCAATTTATGGTAGTTCAAGTATATACCTCCCCCGATAAATAAACAAACAAAACAAAATAGTAACAAAAAAAAAATAAAAAAAATAAACAAAATAACTCTATAAAATAAAATAACAAACAAAAAAATAAATATAAAAAATAAAATAACCAAAAAAAAAATATAAATAATAACAAATATAAAAAATACAAATAAACAACCCCCTTGAAACGTTTTAGAATGCAACTTATGTCTCCCCCTGTGTGCGACAAATGTAGCACTGGGGCAATGGCAGTATTTTCATGTATTCTGGGAATATCCCCCGATCTTCAACTTTTGGGTTAATGTCTCCTCTATTTTCTCACAACTTTTGGAACTGACGGTTGTCTTTTCCTTCTTAATGATGACTCTTCAGCATCCCTGACTTCAATTAGGCACGAAAGTGCACTATCCAAACTTAAATTGTTATAATTCATGAACACTTTGGAATACAGATAGAGACCTTGTGTCTTTAAAAAAAAAAGATAATCAGCAGATTATTATAAAAGTGGAATTATTAAAAAAAAAAATGAAAGTATCAAAATGTATATGAGGTTCCTGTGTGATTTTATTTAGGAAGTTATACCAAAAACAGCCATCAGGTGCCATCCAAACTCCAAACTGATTTTTTAAATGCATTTTTCTGTCACAAATGTATACATTTCTCTCTCAATATTACTTCTATCACAAATTGTGAGGAGGGTGGGAGGTGGACAGAGAAGAGAAGAGAAGGTTTTGAAAAGTGCGAGAGTCATAACAATTGTTCATTTTGTTGTGGTAGTATGTAATTTAAGCAGTGGAGATATTTGCAGAGAAGGAAGAGAGGAGTGACTGATACAAACTAAGGTCAGTAGAGTTTTTTGATTTGCGCCACTTCCTCTCTGCAGCCCTGAGTCTAGAGTAATGTTGACGTAGAACATCGGACAACCAGGGGGCAGAGGGTGTGGTGCGTGCTGCTCTGGATGAAAGGGGGAAAAGTTGTCTAAGCAATATGTTAGAGTGGAGCAAAGAGTGTCAGTAGCAGTGTTAAGCTGCGTCCGAAATGGCATACTTCCATACTATATAGTAGGCGAAAAACAGTATGCGAGGCGAGTAGTACGTCCGAATTCATAGTATTAGAAAAACAGTAGGCGAGAAGTACCCGGATGACCTACTACTTCCGCCCGAATTCCGTAGCATGCATACGATGGACACTTTACTATCCCATGAGGCCACGCGAGAGGAGGCGCCATATTCGAGAACGGCGGGAGGCGGCTCTCTTCAAGTGTAAGTACCTCAGGGAAAAACCTTGTTCACTGTGGTTAAATTGCACTTGTTTAACGTGATCTAAGTGAACGGCTAACTTATTGAAGGTTTAAACATTGTAAGTCGATGAGATGATTTCATGAATCGGCTGTAAAAAGATGTTTAATCACCGATGAAAGTGGTAAGAATATCGTGAAACACTGCTGATGTTCGCAGTAGTGAGGGCTCTTTAAATTTAGGCGCAGTTGTGGAGACGCATGTCATGTGACAACGTCAACATGGCGGATGTAGTACGTCCGAATTCCATTCATACTACTCGCATTCATACTATATAGAACGTACTTTTTTAACGGTCGAGTAGTACGTTCAAATTCAAATGTAGTACCTACTCAGCAGTATGCGATTTCGGACACACCCTTAGTGTCCAGTGCTGAAAACTGAGAGGGTGGAGGAAGTGAGTAATCTGAGGTGTGCAACAGAGTAACTAAAGTGTTGTCAGTGTGTTGTCAGCAGTAGCTTGTGTAGATAAGGTCCAATTGGTTACCTGATTGGTGAGTAGACATAGAAGACACCCGCCTGAGGTCAAATGAGACTGAAGTTGAAATCAGCAGCCTGGGGTTTTTCTAGGTGGATGCTGAAGTCACCGAGCAGTAGCAGATGAGTACCGTCCTCAGGGAAGTTTGAGAGTAACACATCCAACTCCTCCAAGAAGTTACCCAGTTTACCTGGGGGAAGATAAACATCTACAAAGTGGATTTTAACCGAGTGGGTAATAGTAATCGTGTGTGATTCAAATGAACGTTTGCCAGTTAGAGATGGTAAATGATCAAATTTCCATTCATTTGAGATAAGCAGACCAGTACCTCCACCCGTCCCTATAAGTCGAAGGGTGTGGGAAAAAGTGAAATTACTGGAGAGGGCTGCAGGAGTGGCAGTGTCCTCAGGTTTGATCTAGGTCTCAGGTAGAGACATGAAGTTGAGACTTGAATGAGTAGCAATAGATGAAATAAAGTCTGCTTTGTTTACAGCAGACTGGCAGTTCCAGAGACCAATTGGAATACAGAGTAAAGTAGTTGAGGACATAGGGACTGTACGCAGATTGTTAGGACTGCACTATTTACAGGTGTGACAACTGCAATCTACAGCCAAATTAACTTAAACCTTAAAAAAAACTGCTGCTGCCAAAACAGATGGTGCTATTGCACAAATAGCCTATAAATACATAATATTCCCGTAGCCAATCTAGGTAAGTGATGCTAGGGGAAGTATAATATTTATTTAAATACTGAAAGAGCAAGCCCATTAGCTGCAGAACAACAGAGGCCAATCAGTGTACACCATGTGGCGTACTATGTAACTGCTAGAAGATTATCTGACTGAACCTCAGGTCCTTTATGCTTCATTACAGAATAAATTCTCTAAAGTCTCCTAAAATCCTAAAATAATAATTTCGCTCTTTACATCTGGAGAATTACTGAGACCATTTAAGCTATAAAATTAAATATATTTATGAATTTGTAGCTATGATACTAACCTACACCCTGCATTGCCAAAAAAAGACACTATACATGAGTCTTATAGATGAATAAAGATAAAAAATTGTAGTAAATATTTCAGTTAAACAAAACATGGAGCAATTAAAATTAAGGTGTTTCCATTCATACATCCTAGTTACAGTTGTGAAACACTAAAACATACAATAATATCAACCATTGTCAGGGTATCAAGACCAATTCCTTAACTTTGTACACAAACAGATTACTTAGAGCAGGAGTGTCCAGCATCATTCAGAGTGTACCTTCAACTTGGCCCAACAACACATGCCTGGAAGTTTGTAGTAATCCTTAAGACCTTGTCTGTCAAATCTCCTTTTTCTGTCAAAAATACTAGAAAAGGCAGTATCCTCTCAGCTATGTTCCTTCTTAGAGAGAAATGGTATCTCTGAGGATTTCCAGTCAGGATTTAGACTGTATCATAGTACAGAGACTGCTCTCTGTACTATTAGGGTGACCATACGTGCCATTTTCCTTGCCAGGATTTGTTTTGGCTTTGTTTTTTCCTGTTTTCATGTTTGCTGAAGGTAATGATCGAAAAGTAGTTTGACCAATAACATGCAGGCATTGTATATAATGGACCAATCATGGTGTGTGTGAGAAGGTGGGATCTACGGTCAAAGCGATGCAATTACGCGTACATAGGATGTGTGTTCGACTTAAAAGCAGCGCGGCTCAGATCGATCAGTGTTTGACATCAAAGTACCTCGAGATCATTTTGAAAGCATAAGGAACCGTCTGTATGGTATTTTGATGTCATACACCGATCGGTCTGCACACGCAAACAAAGCCAAAACCTAGATATTTTAGACAATATAGAGATCCTGGCCTGGACGCGTCCAGGGAAAATGGCACGTATGGTCACCCTATTAAATGATCTGCTCTTATCATCAGATCGTGGTTGTATTTCTCTATTAGTGTTACTGGATCTTAGTGCTGACACGATCGACCACAACATTCTTTTGAATAGACAACAAAATTATGTTAAGGCATTAGTGGAAATGCATTGTCATTGTTCATGGTTTCAATTCCTCGCCATCAGTTAGGAACCTAGGTGTGCTATTTGATAACAATCTTTCCTTTGAAAACCATGTTTCTAGCATTTGTAAAACTGCATTTTTCCATCTTAAAAATATATTTAAATTACGACCTATTCTCTAAATGTCAAATGCAGAAATGTTAATTCAAGCGTTCATGACCTCAAGTTTAGATTATTGTAATGCTTTATTGCATAATAAACAAACTCCAGCTGGTACAAAATGCAGCAGCTAGAGTTCTTACTAGAACCAGGAAGTACGACCACATTAGCCCAGTGTCAGTGTTTTGCCCTGACACTCTGTTTGTCTTGTGTTTGTTTCTTGTGTCTATGTTGTCTTGTGTCAGTCAGCACATGGCCTAGTTGATTGTTTTTCTCAGCCATGTGCTTCTCTAGCCCCTCCTCCTGGTTTCCTCATTACCACACCCTCGTTGAGTCCTTGTTAGTGTAATTGCTCTCACCTGTTCCTTGTGTGTTTTCCTCCCTATTTATAGTGCCCCTTGCCCTATTGTCTTTGCTGGTTCGTGGTCATTTTCACCCCTTCTATCACTGTCTTTTTCGCTGTCTGTGGATGTGGCTGAGGGTGTTTTCTTGTCTCCCTGGTTGGTCTTGTGCCGTTGTCTAGTACTTTGTAGTTCCATGTTCTTGTCTTGCTCCTTGTTTTTGCCTTTTGTCACTTTAAAAAAAAAATATTTATCCAGTTCTTCTAGTCCTGATCATTTGTTTTGCTTTTTTGTTTGATATTCTTTAAATAAGAAATTATTACCAAATCTAACCAACACAAACTTAGTTACTTTACTTTTTATGAGTTCTTTTGTTTTATTTATCCCCCTGCCTGTTTTGGAGTAATTGTTACTGTGACGCTTTATCCTGTCTTGTTTCTTTGTGTAAGAGTTCCCGTCCTGGCCTGTGAGTCCTGCCACTAGTTCTCCCTACCTGGTACTTGGTCCGCTTTAGAGTCGGCGTTCAACAAGTATCTGAGTTCAGCTCTATGGTACCTTGCTTGGCCCTCTCTATCTGTCTGGTCTTGCCGCTCCTTCTGCTGTTATTGTAATCTGCCAGTTGCCAGTGGTCTTCCCTAACTGTTTCTTTGTTTACGGTGTTCCTGATGTTGTATCACCTGTGCACCTCACTACCCTCTTGTATCAGTCTGTTTTGTCAATAAATCCTCCTCACTCAATCTGCTAATGGGTCCTTCTTCCAGATCCCTGACACCCGGTTCTGTCAACTTTGCACTGGCTCCCTATTGAACAGCAAATGCATTTTAAAATATTGCTAATTACTTATAAAGCCCTGAATGGTTTACTTCCTCAATACTTGTGTGAGCTCATATCACATAGTCCTTCACATCCACTGTAATCTCAAAACTTTGGCAATTTGATAATACCTAGAATATCAAAATCAACTGCGGGCGGCAGATCCTTTTCATATTTAGTGCCCAAACTCTGGAATAATCTACCTAGCATTGTCTGGGAGGCAGACACACTCTGTCAGTTTAAATCTAGATTAAAGACCCATCTCTTTAACTTGGCATACACATAACATAACTTACACATTTCTATTACTCAAATCTGTTAAAGGATTGTTAGGCTGCATTAATTAGGTCAACCGAAACCAGGAATACTTCCCATAACACCCGATGCACTCCCTATATCGTAAGAAGAATGGCATCTATGCTAATATTAGTCTGTTTCTTTCTTATTCAGCGGTCACCGTAGCCATACAGATCCAGTCTGTATCCAGATCAGATGGTGGATCAGCACCTAGAGATGACCTCTACAGCCCTGAATGTCAGTGGAGACTATGTCAACTAGATGCGCCCCAGAGACAGATCCCCTATGCAGACTTTGTCACCTCGACTACCATCGGCACAAGACCACGGTAACCAGACATGTCCTCTGCACCTGTGTTGCAGCCTGGAATTAAACCACACCATGCTGGTTTCATCAGGCCAGAGGAGAACTGGCCCCCTGTCTGAGCCTGTTTTCTCCCAAGGTTTTTTCTCCATTTCTGTCACCGATGGAGTTTTGGTTTCTTGCCACTGTCGCCTTAGGCTTGCTTAGTTGGGGACGCTTGACTGATTGCACAGACACTATTGGAAGAGAGCTGAACTGGATGATGACATCACTGAATCATCAATGAATTGACTTTAGCTGGAAAATGGACTCTGCTATTGTCTTCTAGCATTATTGACAAACTATTTTCCCATTTGACACTGTAAGGCTGCTTTGACACAACCAGTATTATATAAAGCATTATACAAATGTGGCGGAGGCGAATGGGCCACCACCTTGTGGGGGAGAGAGAGCACTTAATCTAAGGAAGACTGAGTGAGAAATGGGATCCTAGTCCCCCCACCTAATGCTTTTAGTCTTTGTACAAGGGTCTCTTGTATGTGGTGCCTGTAGTGTTGCAATGTGGAAATGCTCAAGAAGTGGCGAGGTGGGCTTCAGGATTTATTTAGTACACGGCAGCCACCTGAAGTGCGTATGTGCAGGAAACTCAGGAAATAAATGTAACTGACTGCAAAACCCGCCCTCCCCAGATCTAACAGAACAGGTAAGACACCCCCAGTCCTTAGTATAAGTGACTCAAAAATTTGTGTAAACAGGTTCAACTTAAATATATTGACATTTATTTAAGCTGATGGAATTGTGATTCCTTAGTTTTTTTATAGGAGGAGTGAATCAAATTGAAATGCAATCAACAGAGAAAGAAATAAAAATGTAGAAAACAATAAAGACAGTAAATTAACAACCCTGTAACTGTCTCAGTTGAGTCTTGTACACCCAATCACAATCAGTGTCCTTTTTGTTTTACCCACAGGGGAAAGAGTTTCACATGAACAATCTGTTCACTCAAGATTCTTCAACAAAAATTCACATCAGAGTTCAATTCAGTTTGTTTGTTTTAAAAACAACAACAAAAAAAATCTAAAGTTCTTTTTGATTCAGTTTAAGAATTCAAAAGTTTTCTTCCATGAATAGGACTAAAAAAATAAAGGAGATTATTTCCAGTCCATTTGAAATTTCACGAGTCAAAAAGTCCCTCCAAGTGCAAGAAAAAGAAAATATATGAATTCCCCTCGCAGGAAAATTCACTTGTTCACAGTTCAGTTCTTAACACTCACAGAAGAGAAAACAATGACTTGCTTACCAGCATTCAGAATCCAATGAAGAAAATAATGTATATCACCCCTCTTTGGTTGAGGATGAGCCGCTGAATGAAATCCAATGGATGGCAGGGTAATGTTTCTTCACTCTTTGACTCTCAGCGATCGTTACCCTCCCCGGTGATCCTGACAGCTTCAACGCGATCCAACGAGGGCACAATCCCCAGCTGACGGAGATCAGATTGCGAAGACGAACAATACACAGCACCCCTCAACGCTTCCGCAAATTCTACTAGTACACTAAGCAACCGGATTCAGCATGATTTAAGTTCGGTTGAACAAAACAAACTGGACGCGAAACAAAACAAGCGCAGTTTTGCCACACTGCCGTATAACTGTTAGGCGCGATCAGGCCCACTTCCTCCGCTTCACGTGCGAATTCGGCAGAAAAACTATCCCGACACGTTCAATAACGGTCATCAAACAACCGGAGACTCAGATACAACACTGCGCGACTGTAAGGCAGGTCGCGGGTCTCAACGCAACCCATTGGCGTCATAAAATTATCCAAGAACGTTCTTCAGCTCGCCGCTGCTCAGATCCACAGCCTCAACGAGCTCAGGTGCTACTACCTTTTTTTCTACATGGCGGCGCCCGTGTCAAAAGACAAATAAAAGTCTCCACGTGATAGAGAAGGTAGGTCCCCTACATTCCCCCCTGCTAAACCCTGCCATGCCACCGGACTTCCATTCAGCAACTCAGTCCTGAAAAATAAAGAACAGAGAATAGCAGGTAAATATTTTTTCACAAAAGAAAACATCAGTTCAACGATGGAAAGCTTTCGATTAGTAAGACTGAAAAACCTTCACCTTAAAAGAAACTTTCAAAAATTTCAGGTTTGCTTAAGCTTATTTCAAGACATAGTCAGTCCTATACCTAACAGGTAAAGTACCTCTGTTCGAACGCTGTCAACGTCTAGATTCAGGAATACTTTCATTTTCACTTTCAGCTTCGGAACCACCTGAATGTATGGACTCGAGTACAGACTGATCTACTGAATCATCAGCTGACATTTCATTGTCATGGTCCCTGATACCTGTCTCTGATTCATTCCCACCTTCCCTTCTACCTTGTGTGTCTGTGAGTGTAGCAGGTGCAAATGTAACAACAGGGACTGCAAGAACATCGGGATCTTCTGAATCAGTGTGTGTTTGACCTGTGTGCGCTCTAGATTCACGTCTAGATGTGCAAGGTGGTAGTGATGACTGAAAAGTGCAATGCTTGAGTTGATCCCTATGTACCACTTTACATGGGCCCCCTTTCTCTGGGCGAATTGTGTAAACTGGAGTGTCTGCGTGATTCTGTTTCACTACAGTGTAAGGCAAGGGTTCCCAATGATCTTGGATTTTATTCCTTCCCCTATGTGAATGGTTCCGTAACAGAACACGGTCACCAGGTCTCATTAGTGCGCCATGCGATCTACGATCATAGGCTCTTTTTCTTCGCCTTGAAGCCTCCTGTGCTGCAGAGTTGGCTACTTCAACAGCTGTCTTCAATCTGTCATGATGGTTTTTCACCCAGTCATCGAGATTGTCAACTCCACTGTCCTCCAAGTCTCTCCCATTAAGGATGTCCATCGGCATTATGGCATCCCTTCCGAACATTAAGTAGAATGGCGAATAGCCGGTTGAAGTGTGGATTCGGCTATTGTATGCCATAGCCAACTCGGGTAGATACTGTTTCCAATTCCTTTTCTTTTCCAGGGGTAACGTCCTTAGCATGTCGTGCATGGTTCTATTAAATCTTTCGCACTGGGAGTTACCCTGTGGGTGATACGGAGTTGTGCGACTCTTTCCGATTCCATAGACTTTACACAGTTCTTTGATGACATTTGCTTCGAAACACCGACCTTGGTCGGAATGTAGTCGTGCAGGACAGCCATAGTGGACAAACCAATGCTGTACCAGGGCTTTTGCCGTGGTGTGGGCAGTCTGATTTCTGGTTGGCACTGCTATTGTGAAACGAGTGAACATGTCAGTTAAGACAAGGACATTTTCATATCCTCCCACAGATTCCTCCAAGACCGTATAATCCATAGCAAGGACTTCCAGCGGGGCAGATACAGTAGTGCATGTCATTGGGGCTCGTATTTTAGGAAAAACATCCTTTGCGAGGGCACATCTCTTGCATTCCTGAATCCAGTTTTGAATGTCCTTACTCATCGACGGCCAGTAATAACTCCGCCTCATGCGCCCCAGCGTGCTCCTTTCTCCAAAATGGCCACAATGATCATGCTGACTCTCATACACTTTGTAACGCAAGGGTTCTGGAACCACTAATTGACTAATTTCTTCTCCGTCCCGGGGATCAAAGATAGTACGGAACATCACTCCTTTTGTAAGCTTGAGACGTATGAATTGTCTAGCAAGCTTTTTTGACTCAACATCCATATTGTGCTGCTCGACTGGCCTCAGATTCTTGTTGGTTTGTACAGCACGGTAGATAGGAGCTATATGAGCGTCGGTTTTTTGTTGCTCTCCTATATCACTCCAGCTATATCCAGGGACTTTCCTTGTCACCGTCACCTGTACCAATGCTTGTACTCTCTGCTGATTTTTGGCGACTGGCCATAAGCATGCACGCACTTCATCTGAATTCATCTTAATGAAGTCTTTAGCAGAGTCCTCTTGCTCAGGCTCCTCACCAGATGGAATCCTTGATAACACATCTGCAATTTGTATTTTGTCGTCCTGGTTTGTAGTAGACCTTAAAATCAAACTCCGACAACTGAGCCATCCACCGTTGTTCGACAGCTCCTAAATTTGCAGTCACCAAGTAGCGCAAAGGGTTATGATCTGTTATCACGGAGAACTTGGAGTAGATCAAGTATTCTTTGAACTTTTCGGTTACAGCCCATTTTAAGGCAAGTAGCTCTAGCTTGAAAGCACTGTAATTTCGGTCGTTCTTTTCTGACCCACAAAGACCCCGACTTGCATACGCGATCACACGCTCAGCACCTCCTTGTCGTTGACTTAACACGGCCCCAAGACCATGCAGGCTCCCATCAGTTGTGAGTACGAAAGACTGATTGAAATCCGGGTATGCGAGAACTGGCGGCGACATTAAACACTGCTTGAGTTTGTCAAATGCAGTTTGACACTCCGTTGTCCAGTTAAGAGGTTCAACAATTTTCTTCCTCCCTCTTTTACCAACCAGGGCATGAAGAGCAAACTGAGCAAAACCAGGAACAAACCTCCTGTAATAACTCATGAATCCAAGGACCTGTCTTAACTCCTTGACATTCGTGGGTGCAGGCCAGGATTCCAATGCCCGAGTTTTCTCTCCATCCACCTTAATTCCCTGGGAGGAGATTAGGTGACCTAAGAATTTCACTTCGGGTTTCAGAAGGAAGCACTTGCTGGGTTTTAGTTTCAAACCATGCTGTCTCAACCGGTTGAACACTATTTCCAGTCTTTGACAATGGCTTTCGAAGTCTTTCGAAAAGACAATAATGTCATCAAGGTAGATGAGCAGTATGTCAAACGTTAGATTACCTAGCACCACCCCCATCAGACGTTGAAATGTCGCAGGCACATTGCAAAGTCCGAATGGCATCCTGGTCCATTCAAACAGTCCAAAGGGAGTGGTGACCGCTGTCTTTGCTCTATCCTCCTCACTCATCGCCACTTGGAAATACCCGGAGGTAAGATCAAGGGTGGAGAACAGCTGTGCATTTCCCAAGGCATCCAGTGATTCCTCCACGCGAGGGAGAGGATATGCATCTTTGCAGGTCACTTTATTCAACTTTCTGTAGTCGCAGCAAAAGCGTATGCTGCCATCCTTCTTAATCACAATCACCTCAGCAATCACAGCCGCGGGATATGCCCCACGGACTACAGCTTTCTCCTCTGAGAATCCTTGTTACATCAATAGCCAAATCTTGAACATGTTTTTTCACTTCCTGAAACACCTGAGGTGGAATTCTGCGATGCCTTTGCTTAATGGGAGGAGCATCACCTGTTGGAACACTATGTGTGACAGCAGTCGTATAACCGAGGTCACAATCGTTCTTCGAAAACACATCACTGTGCTTAGCCAGTAAGTCCTGGAGTTTGCGACGTTGTGTTGCTGTGAGGTTCTCTGGATTAATTTGCACTGGAACTGGCAGCTGTTCTGGGGTGCTAACCTCCACTTTCACCTGACGTTGCTGCACAGCCTTAACATGCAAAGCATCCTCTTTCTCTTCAAACTCGACAAGCACTTTTGGCACAACTTCCTGTGGCTTGGACAGCGCAGCGATCCTACATCGTGGTGGGAGCTTTACAGGCTTTTCACCAGAATTCAACACTCTGACTGGGACTTTACCATTGACTGTCTTGGCGAGCACATTAGCAATCAGAACACTCTTCGGCAAGCTGACCTTTGACGAGGCCTCCACCAACACTTGGCAGCTCACGTTTGGTGGTATTCTGCAGCAGCCTTCCAAAACACGTTCACTAAATGGAGGAATAGTTATTGCTTGCTTACCAGCAACCTTCACAAAGCCAATCTTGTCACCACAGCTCAGTGCCTCAGTTTGCATCCTAATGTTAGCCAACACTCGCTGGACCTTTGCCTCCTTGCAACCATGGCTATACCTGTCCATCTTCTTCATGTCTTCAGTGGTCATGAATAGATCCTTAACTTCACTCAACACATTCATCCCAATAATGCCAGGCAATCCTTTCAACTCTGTCCCATTGGAATCGCTCTCTTTGATCACAAACACACACTTTCTTTGGAACGTCTTCCCCATACACTCTATGTCTGCTTCCAAACATCCAATGATGGGAATGTCTAGGCCATTTGCTGCTGTAAGTCGGACCCAGTTGGTGGACGACAGCACAACTTCTCCAAAGTGATTCTTAAAATGTGACTCAGTGATAGTAGTCACTTCCGACCCTGTGTCCAAGAGGCAGATAGTCCTGATACCCGCAATTTTCACTTCAATGGTTATGCAATCTCCAAAAGCACTTTCATAAAGGGACTTGGAAACATTCTCTGTATCACAGTCTGCAGTATGACTTCTAATAACGGATGGACCCGGGCACTCTAGCACTGAAGTCTCGGTCAGCTGTCTTTTCCACCTCTGCTGTGTGAGGTTGCACTCTACTAGTTTTCTCTGCTCTGCAGACAACGTCGGCTTGTGTGTCCTGGCTTACCACACGTATAGCAGATGTATCTTCCTTCACTATCTTTTAAAGGTGCACTTTTTGCCTTGCTTTCCTTCGCAAGAGGTTTCACTTTTTCTTTGCTGTTTACCATCTGAAACAGTTCTTGTCGGGCAGCTATCTGTTGAATAGCTTCATGGAGTAACTCCAGGGTGAGAGGGACTGAAGAGCTCTCTGTTACAGTGGTAGCATGAACGGCACCACGTGAACGAGTACTGGTTCTCAGATTGCTTGGAACTTGCACCTCCTCTTCTTCAGACCAAGTAATAGCTTCCTGCATAAGCTGGATGAATGTCAGGTCCTTCTCAGCTTTACCTCTCCTCTTCATTTCACGCCGTAGCGAATCATCTTTGAGGCCTAACACAAGCTGTTCCTTCAATACGCCATCAGCATCAAGAACTCTAGACGGTTCTCGGCTCTGGATAATACTTAACTTCTCCTGCAAGTCATAAGCATAAGAACGGATGGTTTCTCCAGGCATTTGTTTGCGGTCATAAAACTCTTTCAGTCTGCTGCCAATGGGAAGTTTGTCTCCATAAGTCTGATCCAAAGCATCAAAAATCTCATCCACTGACTTCTCCTTTCCGTTGAGCATGAACTTGACGGTCATCTTAGCCTCATCTTTTAAATACTGCTTAACAAACTCAATTCTGTCTTCTTCAGGAATTTTCATCACCTTGAAGGCGGACTTCATTGAACTTATCCATTCTTCTATACTCAACTCACCAGGCTTGGAATGACATCCGGTAAACTCTGGAAGCTTACGATCCCTAGGGATGTAAACTGTAGATGGTGCTTTCTGAGCGGCAGCCTGCTGTTCGATAACAGTTTTAGCAAGGGAAAGCGCCTCTCTCTGTTCGGCTCTGGCTTGCTCTAACATGCCTGCCTGCTCACCGAACCGCCTTTGCATCTCTTCAAACTGTTTCTTTAATTCTTCCAGTTCAGCCATAGCTTCGGCTCTAGGACCAGGAACTTACACTGAATCAGGAAACAGGAATTGATCCTGTTCGTGACGCCAATATGTGGCGGAGGCGAATGGGCCACCACCTTGTGGGGGAGAGAGAGCACTTAATCTAAGGAAGACTGAGTGAGAAATAGGATCCTAGTCCCCCCACCCAATGCTTTTAGTCTTTGTACAAGGGTCTCTTGTATGTGGTGCCTGTAGTGTTGCAATGTGGAAATGCTCAAGAAGTGGCGAGGTGGGCTTCAGGATTTATTTAGTACACGGCAGCCACCTGAAGTGCGTATGTGCAGGAAACTCAGGAAATAAATGTAACTGACTGCAAAACCCGCCCTCCCCAGATCTAACAGAACAGGTAAGACGCCCCCACTCCTTAGTATAAGTGACTCAAAAATTTGTGTAAACAGGTTCAACTTAAATATATTGACATTTATTTAAGCTGATGGAATTGTGATTCCTTAGTTTTTTTATAGGAGTGAATCAAATTTAAATGCTATCAACAGAGAAAGAAATAAAAATGTAGAAAACAATAAAGACAGTAAATTAACAACCCTGTAACTGTCTCAGTTGAGTCTTGTACGCCCAATCACAATCAGTGTCCTTTTTGTTTTACCCACAGGGGAAAGAGTTTCACATGAACAATCTGTTCACTCAAGATTCTTCAACAAAAATTCACATCAGAGTTCAATTCAGTTTGTTTGTTTTAAAAACAACAACAAAAAAAATCAAAAGTTCTTTTTGATTCAGTTTAAGAATTCAAAAGTTTTCTTCCATGAATAGGACTAAAAAAATAAAGGAGATTATTTCCAGTCCATTTGAAATTTCACGAGTCAAAAAGTCCCTCCAAGTGCAAGAAAAAGAAAATATAGGAATTCCCCTCGCAGGAAAATTCACTTGTTCACAGTTCAGTTCTTAACACTAACAGAAGAGAAAACAATGACTTGCTTACCAGCATTCAGAATCCAATGAAGAAAATAATGTATATCACCCCTCTTTGGTTGAGGATGAGCCGCTGAATGAAATCCAATGGATGGCAGGGTAATGTTTCTTCACTCTTTGACTCTCAGCGATCGTTACCCTCCCCGGTGATCCTGACAGCTTCAACGCGATCCAACGAGGGCACAATCCCCAGCTGACGGAGATCAGATTGCGAAGACGAACAATACACAGCACCCCTCAACGCTTCAGCGAATTCTACTAGTACACTAAGCAACTGGATTCAGCGTGATTTAAGTTCGGTTGAACAAAACAAACTGGACGCGAAACAAAACAAGCGCAGTTTTGCCACACTGCCGTATAACTGTTAGGCGCGATCAGGCCCACTTCCTCCGCTTCACGTGCGAATTCGGCAGAAAAACTATCCCGACATCTTCAATAACGGTCATCAAACAACCGGAGACTCAGATACAACACTGCGCGACTGTAAGGCAGGTCGCGGGTCTCAACGCAACCCATTGGCGTCATAAAATTATCCAAGAACGTTCTTCAGCTCGCCGCTGCTCAGATCCACAGCCTCAACGAGCTCAGGTGCTACTACCCTTTTTTCTACATGGCGGCGCCCGTGTCAAAAGACAAATAAAAGTCTCCACGTGATAGAGAAGGTAGGTCCCCTACACAAATAATGGTGACTTGACTTGATTAGCTTGTTTAGGCTGGAGTTAGAGCTAAGCTTTGCAAGACAACGGCCCACACATGTGGTTGTCACTCACAGAAATTTGCCAACATGTGCTTTGGTTTTTATCACACACACACACAGCCATTGTATAAGATTGCTTACAGTATGCTCAGCTTGCATTTAGGATGGTCATGTTACTGTACAGTAGATACTGTAATTTTTTTTTTTCAGGGCCAAGCTCCAGATATCTGTGCTCTGACCTTCATTCACACATGAAAAAGGAGTCTGACATCAAGAGAGAGAAATAGAAAATAAATATATGATGCTGTTTAAATCATATCTTTAGCCTGATAATAATTGTGACATGCTTTGTTATAGTTACAATGCTGCAGGGCAGCTCCTGGAAAAATATTGCTTTCTCTCCCTATCATTCTGTCTTTTCCTGTCCCACCTCCCACTTTCTCTATGCAGTTAGCCAGGCCGTCTTGTGCAATGAGTGGGAAAGCAGCCCAGATTTAACAGTTGCGGTCCAGTGAAAGTCAAATCACTTTATTTCAGGACCTGCTGGCTTCCATCTGCCTCCCTATTGTCCTGCAATTTGTCGCTCTGTCTCATATAAAGCCACCATTTTTTTATGAAACACCATGCATCAAGACCAGAGAGTGGTAATTCCTCAGAATGTTTCTCTGACACTTCAGTGTGGCTCACAGCACTGTGCCTTATGTACACCATAGGAAAAACTAGTTTGATTTATCAGGAGGGAGGGATGAACTCTCACTGTCCAGGTCCTGTACACCAACAAACAAGGGCAGGCCTTATCTCTGCACCCAGATGAAGGCATCAAGATTAAGGGCATTGGGGTTAGAGATCTCTTAACAGGGGCCTGGGCCTAAAGATTTGATAAGCTCGGCAGCTCCGACTATGATACACTTTCTGACAACAATGGCTCATTAATCACTGTTAGGTCTCCCGGCTTGCTTCCGAAGGAGAGTTACTGTAAACAGTTCCATGAGAAAGAGCTTTGCTTTACACAACACTTTCACAGAGACATTTTAAGCATCTGGCTCTGAGAGTGAGGCCGTGGGAGTCTTTACTTTGTGTGTTATTTGTTCTATGTTCTAGATGGCATACCAGTATGAAAATACAGCATAGTAACAGTAGGCAAACTTACAGATAATGGGCCTGTGCACATTTACATTTACATTTAGTCATTTAGCAGATGCTTTTATCCAAAGCAACTTACAAATGAGGACAATGGAAACAATCAAAATCAAAATAGCAATGATATGCAAGTGCTAAAACAAGTCTCAGTTAGCTTAACGCAGTACACTTAGCAAGTTTTTTTAAATTATATAATAAATAAAAAGAAAACAGATAGAATAGAAAAAGAATAGAGCACGCTAGTGTTAGAGGCCTTTTTTGCTATTGTTAATTGTATAATAAATAAAAAACAAATCATATAGATAGAATACAAAAAGATTAGAAAAGCTAGTGTTAGTTTTTTTTTAAAGAAAACAAGCAGTAAATGTTAGAGTGCAAGTCTAAAAGGGACCAGTTTTTTTTTTTTTAAAGTATAGAATTAGAATAGAGATTGCTAGAGTTATAGGGTCAAATAAAGATGGAAGATATGTTTTTTTTTTTGCCGATTCTTGAAGATGGCTTGGACTGAGTTGGGCAGGTCATTCCACCATGAGGGAACATTTTTATTTTAAAAGTCAGTGAAAGTGATTTTGTGCCTCTTTGGGATGGCACAATAAAGCGACATTCACTTGCAGAATGCTAGCTTCTAGAGGGTACATAAGTCTGAAGTAATGAATTTAGGTAAAGGGGTGCAGAGAAGATGTGAAAACTTCTCTATAACAAACAGAGAAGATGTGAAAACTTGATCATTTATTCTAAACACTGATATTTATGGGTTTTTTGGAGATACAAACCAATAAGGATCAGACTTAGAAGAACTTTGACAAAAACAGTCTGACTTTTATGCAACTTTATTTATCAACAATAGCTGGTTGTGTTTGTAGAGCAGTACAATCACAGTCTGGCTCTGAGGCATAATTTGGGTTTGAAATGGTCTTTCAGATCCAGCTGGATGCCTTTACCCACACTCACAGAGAAAACAACCATCCCTCATCCAAAACTAGCAGACAAGGGAATTGGAAACACACACACACACATTCATGTCGACTCTAAATGCTTTCAGATTTCAGTCAGTCCATTACTTCTGAAACTTCACATGTATAAAATCTTCCTAAATTTGTTGGGAAAAATCTATTCCTACATTTGGAGCCATCTATTTGTTTTAAGTAGTTTTTAGTTATCATATATTAAGTATTTAATTATAGATTTATTAATGTCAATAACTACTTACATTAACAATTTAATATTTAAATATATTAAAAAAAAATCTATTTATGTAGTACTTTTTACATTTATATGGTTATGGCATCTTTTTTGTAAAGCTGTACAGTGCAAATACCATAAAATTTAAATAAATATTCATTTTAAGTAGTTAATAAATATGTCATTTAATAAATATATAATAAACACGTACTCTAGTCCTATAATAAATAAAATTACTTTTACTATTACTTTTATTATTTTTATCTAAAAATTACAGCCTATTTTAAATAGGATAAGACGAACTCCACAAATAATGCAACTCCACAAATAATTTGGTGCTTTGCACCACTAAAATAATACATAAAGTGTTTCATTGATGTCACATAAATAAAAATAAATCTGGTCCAGTTTTATCTCTGAATAAAAAAGCTGGTTTCATGAAAAGTAATGAAGGTTTAATTAAGAATCAAGTCTTTATATTGATTATGTCCTATAAAGAGACATGCACAGACTGCAGCAATGCTTTGATTTGTTAATTACATTAAGAGCTACTCAGCATGACATCATCTAAAGAAGAGGAAACCCCCCAGCGGCGCACACATCTTATGTCATACAGTGACATGCTACATAACCAACTGTCTAAAATCAAATATTACATATTACACAAATTTAGTGCTGTATTGAATCACATTCTGTGGTTACTGTCACGGTTCATGGGTCCGTGCGGTCCTTTTGCGTCTTGTCATGTGGGTGTATGTGTGTTACATCATTCGTTAGTGGTTGCAGCTGGTGCTCTATCAGAGCGCGCCAGCTGCAACTCATTAGTGATTCCTTTATAGGACACTTTGTTCAATGTGTGTTTGTCGGTTCGTTATTCTCATGTCCTGTCTCCTTGTCAGTTCTCTGTTTTCAGCTCACGCACAGTCAGGGTATGGATCTTCAGCCCTCGCCTTGGGTTGGCCAGCGCTCTGGGAGGAACGCTCCTCGAGAGGAGCTCTGATCTTGACCGAGACCCAGAGGATTGATCACCTTTTGTCTCCGTTATTGTGGTTACTAAATAAACCTTTATATTTGCACTTGCGCTTGGATCCTGACTCTTCTCTCCCATAACAGAACGAACCGACCATACTCATGGATCCATCAAGTGCGGCAAAACTCAGGGACTTTTTGGCCAAAACTAACATTCGCATGGAGCATCAGGAGGATCAGATGATGGCCACGGGGCGGGCCGTCCAGGCCCTGGTGGGTCAGTTGTCTGAGTTTACCACCCAGATACAGCATCTGAAGGCAGAGACGGCTTCAGGTCAGCAACCAGCCATGCTTCATCCACCGGTTTCGGTGGGTCCGATTGTCCGCACCCATGAACCTCGGCTACCACCTCCAGCCTTTTATTCCGGGGAATCCCAGTTATGTCATTCTTTTTTGGCCAAATGTTCACTCTACATTTCCCTCCAACCATCTTCGTTTCCCACTGAAGTGGCTAAAGTAGTGTTTGTCATAACGTTGCTCTCAGGACGAGCGGCTAACTGGGGAACCACCGTGTGGGAACAGAGCCTGCCTTGTTGCTCGTCTTTTCAGGCATTCTCCGAGGAGCTACGGAAGGTTTTTGATCATGCTGCTTCTCGCCGAGTTACGTCAAGGACAGAGCACGGTCACAGACTATTCAATCGAGTTTCGCACATTTCCTGTAGAGTGTGGGTGGAATGCAGAGGCACAGTGGGACATGTTTCTGTTTGAACTTTCTGATAAAATTAAGGACGAGATAGATTCATCGGAGTTACCTACCGGGGTGGACGAACTCATAGCTCTAGCCATTCGGCTGGACACCCGATTGCGGAGGCGGGCTGAACGACAACTCCGAGAACCGCCATTCTCTTCACAGACTCAATTGCCTTCACTCACCAGTAAAACTGTATTCTCTTTTCCAGAGCCCGAGCCCATGCAGGTGGGAAGGTCCCGACTCTCACAACAGGAGAAGCAGAGACGTAAGAGAGAGGGATTGTGTTTATACTGTGGCGCCACCGGACACATCGCAGCACAGTGTCCAGTAAAAGACAACGCCCACCAGTAGGTAGGAGGTTACTGATGGGTGCCATCAATGGACACAAATCCTCTTGTTCGAGCACTCATCTTTCTGTGAGGCTGGTAATTCGGTCTTTTAATCATGACTGTGAGGCTTTAGTGGACTCTGGAGCAGAGGGGTACCCTTCAGATACCCATGGTGGAGCTTTCACAGCCCATCTCTATGCTTGCACTCAACGGCCAGGCCTTACCTGCTGTCACTCACACCACGGCACCCTTAAGGCTCATCACTTCGGGGCAACACACTGAGGATATTCACTTTCTCCTCACCGACACGCCCACTGCTCCGTTAGTGCTGGGTCATCCCTGGCTGGTTCTCCATAACCCTCATATCAATTGGGGAATCAATACTGTCCTGGGCTGGAGCGAATATTGTCATGCCACCTGTTTGTTGTCGGCGTGTTCTCCCGTTTTCTGTTCTGTGTTTCAGGAGGATCACTCGGACCTGTCTAGCGTGCCACGTGAGTACCTTGATCTGAAGGGAGTGTTCAGTAAGTCTCAGGCTGCTTCTCTACCTCCTCATCGTCCCTATGACTGTGCTATAGATTTATTGTCAGGTACGTCTCCGCCTAAGGGCAGGTTATATTCACTCTCCAATCCGGAGAAGGAGGCTATGGAGAAATATATTTGATTCTTTAGCAGCCAAGATCATCCGCTCCTCTTCATCTCCACCCGGTGCGGGGTTCTTTTTCGTGAAAAAAAAAGACGGCTCTCTTCGTCCCTGTATTGACTATCGAGGGCTGAACGACATCACAGTGAAGAATACTTACCCTTTACCGTTGATGTCATCGGCCTTCGAGCGTCTGCAGGGGGCATCATTTTTCACGAAATTAGATCTCCGCAAAGCTTATCATTTGGTTCGCATAAGAGAGGGGGATGAATGGAAAACCGCTTTTAATACCCCCAGGGGGCACTTTGAATATCTTGTTCCTCCCTTTGGCCTTTCCAATGCTCCCGCGGTTTTCCAGGCACTCGTTAACGACATTCTGAGAGATATGCTAGATCAGTTAATTTATGTCTACCTGGATGACGTACTGATGTTTTCTCACTCTCTCCAGGAACATGTTCAACACGTCAGGCGTGTGCTTCAGAGGCTGTTAGAGAATGGGCTTTTTGTAAGGCGGAGAAATGCGCTTTCCATGCTCAGTCTGTTCCTTTTTTGGGGTACATTTCGGCCGAGGGGGTGCGCATGGATTCCGAGAAGGTTCAGGCTGTGGTGAATTGGCCAACCCCAGATTCCCGCAAGGCCCTGCAGAGGTTTCTGGGCTTTGCCAATTTCTACCGGCGTTTTATTCGCAATTTCAGCCAGCTAGCTGCACCTTTGACGGCCTTAACCTCCACCTAGACTGCATTCAGGTGGTCTAGTGCAGCAGAAGCTGCATTTTCCAAACTAAGAGGCTGCTTCCTTCAGCTCCCATCCTCATAGCCCCTGATCCCTCCAGGCAGTTTGTGGTGGAGGTTGAAGCGTCAGAGGTGGGAGTTGGTGGGGTACTATCACAGCGTTCCCCCACGGACGGCAAGGTACACCCCTGCGCGTATTTTTCTCACCGTTTGTCCTCCGCCGAACGCAATTATGATATTGGTAACAGAGAGTTGTTGGCAGTCAGGTTGGCCTTGGGTGAGTGGCGTCACTGGTTGGAGGGGTCGGCGCTGCCCTTTTTGGTCTGGACGGATCACAAGAATCTTGAATACATCAAATCCGCTAAAAGATTGAATTCTAGGCAGGCTCGGTGGGCTCTTTTTTTTTTTTCCGGCCGATTCGATTTTTTCCATTTTTTACCGTCCTGGTTCTAAGAACATCAAGCTGGATGCGTTATCCCGTATTTTTGATCATTCGGCGCGCCCGTCCCTGCCCGACCCCATTGTGCCAAGGAAACTTTTTATTTCTGCGGTCACGTGGGAGATCGAGTCAAAGGTCCGCACGGCCTCTCAAGGGGTAACGCCCCCGTCCGGGTGCCCACCGGGTCGGTTGTTTGTGCCAGAGTCCGTAAGGTCCGACGTTATCTGATGGGCTCATTCTTCCAAGGTAGCCTGTCATCCTGGGGTGAGTCGTACCATGTTTCTTGTTAAACAATGGTTCTGGTGGTCAGGTATGGCTCGGGACATTAGTTTATTTGTTTTGGCCTGCTCAGTCTGTGCTGTTTCTAAGTCTTCCAATCGCCCCCCCGCTGGGCTTCTTCAGCCGCTGTTGGTTCCTTCGAGACCCTGGTCCCATGTTTCGTTAGATTTTGTCTCGGGTCTCCCCCCTTCTCAGGGGAACACGGTGGTTTTGACTGTGGTGGACCGATTCTCAAAGGCAACTCATTTCATTCCTCTGTCTAAATTACCCTCAGCCAGAGAAATAGCAGTTGCTGTCATAGACCACGTTTTTCGTTTACATGGCCTCCCGGTAGACCTGGTCTCTGACAGGGGGCCCCAGTTTGTATCCAAATTTTGGAGAGAGTTTTGTAGATTGTTGGGGGCAATGGTTAGTCTTTCTTCTGGGTTTCATCCCCAGAGTAATGGTCAGACAGAGAGGGCCAACCAAGATTTAGAATGAGTGTTGCGATGTTTGGCTTCTCAGAACCCCTCCTCGTGGAGCCAGCAACTCTCATGGGTTGAGTACACACATAACTCGTTACCAGTCTCAGCTACGGGTCTATCTCCGTTTGAGTGTAGCTTAGGGTACCAGCCACCACTTTTTCCCAGTATGGAATCCGAAGTCGCGGTTCCCTCTGCCCATGCATTCGTCCAGAGGTGCCGACGCACCTGAAGCAAGGCCAGGTTGACCCTCCTCCAGGTGTGGGTGCGCACCAAGGTTCAGGCCGATCGCCACCGGTCGAAACCTCCCGTTTACGTCGTCGGTCAAAAAGTGTGGCTTTCAACCAAGATTATTCCTCTCCGATCCGTCAGTAATAAATTTGCTCCCAAATTCATTGGCCCGTTTACTGTCACCAAGATTATTAGTCCGGTGGCAGTCCGCCTCAAACTTCCTCCAGCGTACAGGAGAATTAATCCGGCGTTTCACGAATCCAAAATTAAGCCTGTTTTTCATTCAGCCATTAATCTGCCAGATTAATCTCGTAGACGGGGAACCAGCCTATTCAGTAAAGCGTATTCTGGACTCAAGGCGGAGGGAAGAGGATTTCAGTACTTGGTGGACTGGGANGTTTTGACCGTGGTGGACCGGTTCTCAAAGGCAACTCATTTCATTCCTCTGTCTAAATTACCCTCAGCCAGAGAAATAGCAGTTGCTGTCATAGACCACGTTTTTCGTTTACATGGCCTCCCGGTAGACATGGTCTCTGACAGGGGGCCCCAGTTTATTTCCAAATTTTGGAAGGAATTTTGTCATTTATTAGTGGCGACTGTTAGTCTTTCTTCTGGGTTTCATCCCCAGACTAATGGTCAGACAGAGAGGGCCAACCAAGATTTAGAATGAGTGTTGCGATGTTTGGCTTCTCAGAACCCCTCCTCATGGAGCCAGCAACTCTCATGGGTTGAGTACACACATAACTCGTTACCAGTCTCAGCTACGGGTCTATCTCCGTTTGAGTGTAGCTTAGGGTACCAGCCACCACTTTTTCCCAGTATGGAATCTGAAGTCGCGGTCCCCTCTGCCCACGCATTCGTCCAGAGGTGCCGACGCACCTGGAGCAAGGCCAGGGTGACCCTCCTCCAGGTGGGGGCGCGCACCAAGGTTCAGGCTGATCGCCACCGGTCGAAACCTCCCGTTTACGTCGTCGGTCAAAAAGTGTGGCTTTCAACCAAGAATATTCCTCTCCGATCCGTCAGTAATAAACTTGCTCCCAAATTCATTGGCCCGTTTACTGTCACCAAGATTATTAGTCCGGTGGCAGTCCGCCTCAAACTTCCTCCAGCGTACAGGAGAATTCATCCGGTGTTTCACGTATCCAAAATTAAGCCTGTTTTTCATTCAGCCATTAATCTGCCAGATTAATCTCGTAGACGGGGAACCAGCCTATTCGGTAAAGCGTATTCTAGACTCAAGGCAGAGGGGAAGAGGATTTCAGTACTTGGTGGACTGGGAAGGTTACGGTCCGGAGGAGAGGAGTTGGGTGCCTGCTAGGGACATACTGGACCACTCTCTTATCGATGAATTTAATCGTCAGGTAAGTCTTCCTGGGAATGTCAGGAGGCATTCCTAGGGGGAGGGGTACTCTCATGGTTCATGGGTCCGTGCTGTCTTTTTGCATCTTGTCATGTGGGTGTACGTGTGTTACGTCATTCGTTAGTGGTTAGTGGTTGCAGCTGGCGCTCTATCAGAGTACGCCAGCTGCAACTCATTAGCGATTCCTTTATAGGACGCTTTGTTCAATGTGTGTTTGTCGGTTCATTATTCTCATGTCCTGTCTCCTTGTCAGTTCTCTGTTTTCAGCTCACGCACAGTCAGGGTATGGATCTTCAGCCCTCGCCTTGGGTTGGCCAGCGCTTTGGGAGGAACGCTTCTCGAGAGGAGCTCTGATCTTGACCGAGACCCCGAGGATTGATCACCTTTTGTCTCCGTTATTGTGGTTACTAAATAAACCTTTATATTTGCACTTGCGCTTGGATCCTGACTCTTCTCTCCCGTAACAGTTACTTTGTATTACATGCAAATTATCTTTGCACAGCTCGGTGTAGCGACTGGACCGAGCAGATACACAATTGTTTGTTATAATTAACAAATAATCTTTAAAACCCACTCTGTGAGTTCCATGGTCCATCCCCCAAAAGTGCAACTATCACTCCAAGAGGGCTCAGTTACCATCTGATAAGACTGTTTTATTACTCAAAAGGATGTGGAAAGATGCTATGTGCAATGGAACATACCCTGTGAAAGACAGACACAGGCCTATAGAGCAGACCTTTCCACCACATAAATTCATAGACAAACCTTTCTATGAATTCACATAAATTTTTTAGGACTTTGTGTCTACTACTCACTTGAGACATGTACAATCATGCATCCTATGCAATCATATGTTCTTTTATAGTGTTTTACCTATATATTAAACCTTGAATGAATGTTTTATTATTATTTAATTAACCAAGATAGCACATATGCAGTGCTTGGTATCTATGAGCTCCATGACATTTTGCTAACTCTGTGACACACTAGTATCATAAAAATCTTGAAGATTGTTCTCTTGAACAGCCCAACCAGATTCATATGCAAAACACCATGCTCGAGACAAAAGATCGTAAAATTTCCCTCCAAAGATACTGTAATACCTCCAAAGAAAACAGCTTCTAGTGGCAGTGGGGTGGATGCAGGGGTGTCTGGAAGTGGTAACCTGCTTTATGCGTCCGCACTGGCATTGTCCTTCCCTGCTCTGTATATGCGGTATTGGTAGGCAGACAATGTCAGCGCCCACCTCTGGATGCGAGCTGATGCCATGAAAGGAATGATTTTATGTTCACTGAACAGGCTCATCAACGGCTTATGATCCGTGAAAACTGTGAAAGGACGGCCATAGAGATATTGGTGAAAACCAGGGCTGGATTGGTAATCGGGCATACCATACTGGGCATTTTCCCAGTGGGCCAACGCACTTAAGGGGCCGACAGAATGTCAGAATGAATTCTGAGTTCAGTCAAGCCACAGCTAATCTTCCCGAGTCAAGTCTAGTCACAGTTGATCTTCCTGAGTCAAGTCAAGTCACAGCTAATCTTCCTGAGTCAAATCGAGTCACAGTTTATTATCCTGAGTCTGGTCAAGTCACAGCTGATCTTCATGAGTCAAGTCACAGCTGATTTTCATGAGTCAAGTCAAGTCACAACTGATCTTCATGAGTCAAGTCACAACTGATCTTAAGGAGTCAAGTCAAGTCACAACTGATCTTCAGGAGTCAAGTCAAGTCACAACTGATCTTCAGGAGTCAAGTCAAGTCACAGCTGATCTTCATGAGTCAAGTCAAGTCACAGCTGATCTTCATGAGTCAAGTCGCAGTTGATTGTCAAGAGTCCAGTCAAGTCTCAGCTGATCTGCCAGAGCCTCGTCACATCACAGCGGATCTTCCTGAGTCCAGTCAAGTCACAGCTGGTCATCCAGAGTCCAGTCAAGTCACAGCTGATCACCCAGAGTCACGTCACATAACAGCTGATCATCCAGAGTCACGTCACGTCACAGTTGATCATCCAGAGAGTCAGTAAATCAAAGATGGTCCATCCAGAGTCCAGTCAAGTCAACAGATGGTTCAAGAGTCCGTCCGTCCAGCTGCTAATCCAGAGTCACTCACGTCACACAGCGGATCATCAGAGTCCCGTTCACGTTCACAGGGATCATCCAGACCCCCCCCGTATGTCAAGTCACAGCTGATCGTCAGGAGTCTCTTCAGGACACAGCTGATCGTCAGGAGTCTTTTCATGTCCTGTCTGTTGCACCCAGATAGTCAGGGTCAGCCCTTTGGTATCCCAGTCTGGTATCCAGTGTGAGGGATGCACCGCTGGTGTCTGCACACACAGCTGGTATCCCCAAACCCACTCACTCTAACCCTTCTGTTCCTGAACTAATTCCCCTGTCTGAAGTGTTCCCCTGATGGGGATCGCTTTTTGGTGTGTTTGGGCTGCATACACCACCACATAACTCCCAAAGGCGGCGGCGCCCACTATTAGGTCTCCAGAGTTGGCGGCTGAAGCTACAGTATCTCCTGAGGTGGTGGTGCTCGCTGCTGTGTTCCCCGAAGCGATGGTGCCCGCTGCAGTTTCTCCAGAGGTGGCGGCGCATGCTGCAGAACCTTCCGAAGCGGCGGTGCTCGCTTCAGCTCCTTGCGTGGTGGTGGCGCCTAGAAACGCACATTCGACCTGTCATGTCAGGGCCGAAAAAACCTTTGCCGAACTCTCCCTGTATCATGAGGGCACTACTGTAGAACCTCCAGAGGTGACGGCAACCGCTGCACAGAACCCTCCAGAGTGTCAGTAGGTACCAACCTTGTGAAATTTTCTCTGTCTGTCCTGTTCCGGCCAAGCAGGCCGTCTATGAACTCTCTGCTCTTCCTGTTCCAGCCAAGGAGGCCATCTATGAACTCTCTGCTCGTCCTGTTCCGGCCAAGGAGGCCGTCAATGAACTCTCTGCCTGTTCTGTTCCGGCCAAGGAGGCCGCCTATGAACTCTGTCTGTCTTGTTCTGGCCAAGGAGGCCACCTATGAACTCTCTGTCTGTCTTGTTCCGGCCAAGGAGGCCGTCAATGAACAATCTGCCCGTTCTGTTCCGGCCAAGGAGGTCGTCTGGGAACTCTTTGTCTGTCCTGTCACGGCTATGGAGGCCGTCTGTGATCTCATCCTGTCCTGTCACGTTTATGGAGGCCGTTTGTGAACTTTTGCCTTGTCCCGACCCAGCCAGGGAGGCTGCCCCTGAACGCTCAGTCTTGTCTATCAACCCCAATGTTCTGTCTGTGTTGTCTGTCTCTGCTCTCTCGTTGTTACAGTCTCCGCCATGGTCTCCTGATCGGTGTGGTTCACCGGGGGGGTTTCCTGTTCCCTCTTCTCCACCGTGGTGGTCCTCTGCTCCGCCGTGGTGGTCCTCTGACCTCCGTGGTGGTCTACTGTCTGGCTCTGGTGGTCTTATGCTCCGCCGTGGTGGTCCTCTGCTTTGCTGTGGTGGTCCTCTGCCCCGCCGTGGTGGTCTACTGTCTGGTTCTGGTGGTCCTCTGCTCCGCCGTGGTGGTCTCCTGTCTGGCTCTGGTGGTCCTCTGCCCCACCGTGGTGGTCTACTGTCTGGTTCTGGGGGTCATCTTCTGCTCCGCCGTGGTGGTCTTCTGTCTGGTTCTGGTGGTTTTCTGCTCCACCGTGGGGATCTTCGGTCCCGTCTGCTCTGCTGTGGGGGTCCTCAGCTCCGCCGGCTCTGCCTCAGTCCCTGGTCTCTCCTATCCTTGGACCTGGCCCTCCGTCCCTCCCCCTGTTCCGCCTCCGCTCCACCGCCCACCTGGATCGTTTAGTGTTTGGAGCGTCTGGAAGCCGCTCCTTGGGGGGGGGCTCTGTCACGAATTCGGTCTATGGACTTCCGTTTATTCACCACCAGAGGTCACCCTTTCCATTACATTGACTCTCGCACAACACAAACTGTTGCATAGCACCCCGGACTACATATCCCATCATTCTTTGCACGTTTTGCACACTGCACTGATTGCACACAGCTGTTTCTAATAACCTCACTCACTATATAACACCCACTCTAACCACCTTTCTCTGCTGAGTATTGTTTAGTCTGTACCCCTTTCCGAGTCTCCGTGTTTTCCATGTTTTGCTTTGCCTGTTTTCTTGGATTTCTCCCTCTCGTCTCGCCCCTGTGATTCTGTCTGCTGATCGGTGACCTACGCTAGCCCTAGGAATATTCTTGTGTCTTGCCCTCTATATACCTGTTTGCCATTGTTTGACCCTGCCTGTTTACCACGTCTCCGTCTAAATAAAGCCTGCAGATGGATCCACACGTCTCACGTCTTGTCAGCCCCGTTACAACTTTAATGGCATCTTATATATTTCTTATTTGAATCTTTCCTCTGTCATGGTTCTTTTGTTTATTTATTTATTCATTTTGTATGATTGTGGACATGTTTCTGTTGGTTTGGCAATTCTGCATGTGAAATATTAAAGCCAATAAAGTAGTTTTAAGTTAAATTGACTACATACAATATATTTTCAGTGTCTGCATCCCATTTTATGCATGGTACCTCCAAAAAAGCAAACTGATAACAGTGAGTTTTTAAATTTTATTTCAAAGACCAAAACAGAAAATATAATTGTATATACAAATATAGATTAAGACTATAAACATGACACGTGAGAAAGGAAAAAAAAATATATTGCATCTGTTCAATCTGAAATTCACCTCCATCACTGATAAAATAATCAACTGAGCAGTAGCTCTCAAATTCTTTGAATGAATAAAACCCACGGACTTGTCCCCAGGTGGGCAGTCTTTAAATATCTCACTGCACCGTAGGCACTGGGTCAGTGAATACGGCACCCGGAACTCCTGTCTGTTTTGTGCAGAAAATGCACTCCAGTTCACGACACCTAATTTACATTAAAAAACAAACAATATTAAAGCAATATTAAATCATTTCGAAGAAAGGCAAAAGAGCCCTAAAAAGGAAAAGATTTTAAATGTATTTTTAAATATATTATGTCTGTAAAGTACCTAAAAGATTTAATTTATAATTAACATCAACTAAATTTAAAAAAAGTTTGTCAAGTCAAAATTTAGGTTGGCTTGGCTTGAGAAAGCATAGCCTGAAAGTTTGAAGATTTTTTTTTCAATTTGAAAGTTTTACAGTTGAGGGCAATACAGGGCAATACAGTCTATCAGAAAAAAACGACAGATAGATGAGAGGAGACAGACAGACGAGAAGAGACAGACACTCAGATACTTTTTACAGTACTCACTACATGTTAGAGTTAAATACTTTACTGTCTAGAACAGGGGTCTCCAGACTCGGTCCTGGAGGGCCGGTGTCCTGCAGAGTTTGGCTCCAACTTGCCTCAACACACCTGCCAGGAAGTTTATAGTATGCCTAGTAAGAGCATGATTACTTTGGTTCAGGTGTGTTTATTTGGGTTGGAGCTAAACTCTGCGGGACACCGGCCCTCCAGGACCGAGCTTGGGCACCCCTGGACTAGCCACATGAAGTGGGCCTCTTCTCTGAATTTCGTCTCACTGACAGTGTCCCTAAAAAGTCACTTGAAGGTAAATTTAAGAGGTAACACTTTACAATAAGGTGTCATTGGTTAACATTTGTTAATGTATTAATTAACATGAACTAACAATGAACAATATATTTGTTACAGTATCTGTTAAATCTTTGATAATATTACTTAATGAAAATTATGACAAATATGAGAAACACAATTTTTTTTTTTGCAATGCATGCAACAATCAGTGGCATTACTTTATTAATACAAGTCTTTCTGCTCTATTTTAAGACCGCTTTAATGGCTCATTTTAGTCAAAATAAGACTTTTAAAGACCCTTTAAAGACCAGCAGACTGTCACTTCGAATACTAACACGTATCATAAAACATGTCATAAATGTTTGAAATCGCACACATTTGCAATGACACTCTCTATGATTATGGCCAAAGCATCCTTACAATTAAAAGCTGTTAACACAAACACACATTAAAAAAAACAAACAAAAGTAAGTTAATGTTCTTTGACTTATTGCCCCCGAATCTCAAATCCACCATACCTTTCGAACATCCAGAAGTGAATGAACCTGTACATGCGCAATAACGCCAGTCAGTACGGCGCGCATGCGTATTTATGGTAAACACTTACGTGACGTAAATACGTGACGTCACCACGTTAATGCGCATGCATGTTATAGACATACCATACTTTACTTTTACTTTTAGTCATTTAGCAGATGCTTTTATCAAAAGCGACTTACAAATAAGAAAAAGTAATTAAAACTAAAAGCTAAAACTCTATAAAAACTATATATATATATATACACACACACACATTTAAGAAAATAAAATAAATTAAATAAAATGACAAATGCTACAAAATTTCAAAACTAAAACATGTTACATGAACAAAAATAAATAAAGATCAAAACAATTCAAACGTACACAAAGAAGAAAACGTTATTAAACTAAAGCTAAAGATTTCCCAAAGAAAATAAAGAAATTAAATAAAAATGACAAATGCATACAACAAATCAAAACTAAAACATGTAAATGAAAACAAAAAAATAATAAAGCTAAAAACAATTCAAAATATTAAACGAACAAAAGGTATGAGTATAATAATGATTCTAACATAGCCAAACACCAAAAAACAACTACATGTGCATGTACAGCAACAATATACAGTGGGGAAAAAAAGTATTTAGTCAGCCACCAATTGTGCCAAGTGCGCCCACTTAAAAAGATGAGAGAGGCCGGTAATTTTCATCATAGGTATGCCTCAACTATGAGAGACAAAATGAGAAAAAAAAAATCCAGAAAATCACTTGTAGGATTTTTAAAGAATTTAGTTGCAAATTATGGTGGAAAATAAGTATTTGGTCAATAACAAAATTTAATCTCAATACTTATTATATACCCTTTATTGGCAATGACAGAGGTCAAACATTTCTGTAAGTCTTCACAAGGTTTTCAAACACTGTTGCTGGTATTTTGGCCCATACCTCCATGCAGATCTCCTCTAGAGCAGTAATGCTTTGGGGCTGTCGCTGGGCAACACAGATTTTCAACTCCCTCCAAAGATTTCTATGGGGTTGAGATCTGGAGACTGGCTAGGCCACTCCAGGACTTGAAATGCTTCTTACGAAGCCACTCCTCGTTGCCCGGGCGGTGTGTTTGGGATCATTGTCATGCTGAAAGACCCAGCCACGTTCATCTTCAATGCCCTTGCTGATGGAAGGAGGTTTTCACTCAAAATCTCACGATAAATGGCCACCATTCATTCTTTCGTTACACGGATCAGTCGTCCTGGTCCCTTTGCAGAAAAACAGCCCCAAAGCAGGATGTTTCCACCCCCATGCTTCACAGAAGGAATGGTGTTCTTTGGATGCAACTCAGCATTCTTTCTCCTCCAAACACGACAAGTTGAGTTTTTACAAAAAGTTCTATTTTGGTTTCATCTGACCATATGACATTCTCCCAATCCTCTTATGGATCATCCAAATGCTCTCTAGCAAAACTTCAGACGGGCCTGGACATGTAATGGCTTAAGCAGGGGGACACGTCTGGAACTGCAGGATTTGAGTCCCTGGCGGCGCAGTGTGTGGTAGCCTTTGTTACTTTGGTCCCAGCTCTCTGCAGGTCATTACCTAGGTACCCCAGTGTGGTTCTGATTTTTTGCTCACAGTTCTGGTATCATTTTTTTTTTCTTTTTGACCCGACGGGGTGAGATCTTGCGTGGAGCCAGATCGAGGGAGATTATCAGTGGTCTTGTATGTCTTCCATTTTCTAATAATTGCTCCCACAGTTGATTTCTTCACACCAAGCTGCTTACCTATGCAGATTCAGTCTTCCCAGCCTGGTGCAGGTCTACAATTTTGTTTCTGTTGTCCTTTGA
Source organism: Sinocyclocheilus anophthalmus (assembly GCA_018155175.1). Lineage (NCBI taxonomy): Eukaryota > Metazoa > Chordata > Actinopteri > Cypriniformes > Cyprinidae > Sinocyclocheilus > Sinocyclocheilus anophthalmus. Next base: position 437,615 of record JADLZN010011236.1, read on the forward strand.
CAGCTCTTTGGTCTTGGCCATGGTGGAGTTTGGAGTGTGACTGTGTGAGGTTGTGGACAGGTGTCTTTTATACTGAAACGAGTTCAAACAGATGCATTAATACAGGTAACGAGTGGAGGACAGAGGAGCTCTTAAAGAAGAAGTTACAGGTCTGAGAGAGCCAGAAATCTTGCTTGTTTGTAGGTGACCAAATATTATTTTACTGAGGAATTTACCAATTAATTCTTAAAAATCCTACAATGTGATTTTCTGAATTTTTTTTTTCTCATTTTGTCTCTCAAATGAGGGATACTATGAGAAAATTACAGGCCTCTTATTTTTTAAGGGGGAGAACTTGCAACACTTGGTGGCTGATAAATACTTTTTTGCCCCCACGGTACATATACATATATATACATAAATTATATATACATAATATACTGTATATATAAATACATATATATATTTTATTTCATTTCCGTTTTGTATGTTGAAGTACTGAAATAACTCAAAACTAAAACTTAATAAAAAACCTACATAGACAATTAAAAAACTAATAAAACGACAACATTACTACAACTGTAACTAAAACAAAAATAGATAACTAATACAAATCAAAACATTAGTTTATCAGTAATCCTAAAAAAAAAAAATAACACTGAGCAAAACACACATGCTAAAATAACAACAACTTACTCACACATAGTAAGAACTAGATTATAAAAAACTAAAACAGAAGCGGAAAGAGGAGAGATAAAAAGCGATACTTATGTCCTTTGCCGGTGTCACCTGCCGGTGGTCTTTACACTCTTCGGTCTTCACACGAGGGCTGCTGCGGTATACTAAGCTTTTTATATTTGTCTAACAAAACTCAAATTGAATTCAGCAGGACACACTTTCCTTTTTATCACAACAAATGGCCAAGCAAACTGCACGGCACTGACAAGGTTAGCGATACAGTACGAGACCAAACGCAATTTCAGCACGTCTCCACACAGTAAACAAAACAAGCGTTCCTAGCAACGACAACTGCTAAACACTGAGACAAGAAATAAATAAACTTACAAGCTGCTTTTAACTTCTGCCGATTGACTGCTTCTCACAAAGACTATTTCTTTACACTGTTTTGCTAGCGCTTGAACACACTTTCCTGTTTATCCCAACAAATGGCCAAGCAAAGCGCACGACACTGACAAGGTACGCGATACAGTACGAGACCAAACGCCATTTCAGAACGGCTCCACCATACATCACGTTGCGCATGCGTGGTAAACATACGTGAGTCAAAGTACAGTCTGCAGAAACTTGGGCTTTTTCCGGAGAGAATCGTAAAGCTGTATCTTTCTTTTACAAATATGATCAAACTAAAGACTTTTTGGAGATATGAAGGATGCAGTACTACTCTATAGGTACTCAAGATTAACATGAGATTGGGTGAAACTGTGTGTGTTATGCCCCCTTTAAATGCAGAGCCAGGCGCGAGTTGACAGGTTGCGCACGTGCGTCAAGAAACCTCGTCTATATTGCCAGAGGTGCTCGTGGAGACTTGCGGAGCCGTGCACGAGCATAACCGAGCATTATGAGACAGGCTGCGTGATTGCGGCAAGCATGAACGGCTCGTCCGTAACGCGGGAGGGCAGAGAGGAGCGAGTATGAGAAGCTGATTGGGGAGAACGGAGGTGTGCTCCCTCTATTGGTTAGTAAGGCTGGCAGTCATGCATATGCTCTGGAACAGAGTAATATCGCGTCCACATTGCAGGCTTTGCGATTATCAAACTGCAGCGTCTCAAATCGCGATTCGATTTCGGTTAATCGCACAGCCCTAGTCTGAACGAACAACCTCTCGCGTCGCCAAGGCACGTGAAATCAGTCCTCCGACAGGCCGTGGTGAATCCAGTGAACAGCCCAAACGAGTCACTTCACTCTGCAATTGAGCTGGACAAACAATTATCTCCGCAATCTGCTCAAAAATATCCGATTGCGTCGTAGCAAACGGACCAACCACTTAAGACAGATAGCACAAAGATGAATAAATGTCCATGCTGTTTCTAAAGCCTCGTACACACCGGGACGATTATCGCGCGCGCTTTTGTGTTCATACCCAAGCGATTTTCGCAGGAGATGAGCCGAGTGAACGAGCAAATTCACTCCCTAACATTAGATGGCGCTTAATGAAAAACAGAAATACCCCGGTACACATCGAATCCTATTTGATTTGCAATTCCTCTCCATAACAGCTCCATCTTATCGAGATTTTTGTAGTCGCTGTCGCATTTGTCATAAAGCCCTTTTGTGTTCAGACACCAATGAGACCAGCAGCTCTACATTCATCTTGCCTCGATGCATCTTCTTGGTCTACTTATTTCCTCTTTGTTGTTAGGTATCAATGTGTGCTTGGCAAGACCGTTTGTGCGATTGAGCGCCACAAGTTGGTTTTACTGTTTTTATAACTTCAGCAGCTCCAGGATGTTGAAACAACCCCCCCCCCCCCCCCCCAAAAAAAAAAAAACCCAATCTCATGGGTCGGCCAGTTTTAAACGCGGAGAGTCAAAGAAAAAAAACGAGCCCGAGGCGGTTTTTTAAAAATGACGCTTTTACGCCTTGGGTTTTGTGCGTCGGTGTGCACACTCACATTGGCGCCCTTTGTTTAGTCACGAGGTGTTAAACGTCGGCGATAATCGCGCGTGATATTCGTCCCGGTGTGAACAAGCCTTAATATTGTAGTCCAAAGGGATGACACACACGTTTTTTTTCCCGATGCCCCGTTCTCGTATTATTTACTCTCATTGTTTTTTTCACCACTCCCCTTTTTTTTTTGTGATCTACATTTTTTAGCCCTTTCCCCTTGACGCGTTCTCATTGCTAAGGGCACTGTCCATCAATGACCGCAGGACACCCCCCCCCCCCCCCCCCCCCCCCCCCCCCCCCCCCCCCCCCCCCCCCCCCCCCCCCCCCCCTTTCAGTGGGAAAGCAGTCTAAGTAAATTTCAAAACACTTTACAGAACTTCATATACACAATTATTACAAAGCTTACATTGACCTGAATTCTAAACAAATGTTTCCTTTCTCTAAACAGAGAAGAAAAAAAACTTAAAAAGAAAAATAATTTTGATACAAATAATCTTGCTATTTTCCCAGTGTGTTTTTTTAATTTATAATCCTAAATTTTCAAGGGGCTACATATAGGACTATAAAACTATATTTAAAGCATACTAAATTTGTGACAATATTATAATCTCGACAGAATATAACGGTGAAAACAAGACATCATATATTAATTTAGATAAGCTAAAGGCTAGTCTAGAATTAGATAATTATTGCAGTGATTAATATGTTTCTGACATTTTGTATGTTTGGCAACAATTCTTTTAACATCCTAACTGATGCAGTGTGTAGCTTTTCATTTCTTAAACAACCATGTTGGAAGGCGTTCCCATCTAGTCGACACAGGCCTATTCCAGAATGACAACACCACGACTGTGAAAGAGTGATTCAGTGTATGCACTCTAAAAAAAAAAAAAAAAAAAAAAGGGAACATAGAGTAGGGCTGAACAATTAATCAAATTTCTAATCGCGAAATACAATTATGGATGCCACAATTACATAATCAATGTTCAAAGCTGCAATTAATCACTCAAAGTCCACTTATGTTATTCTGCAAGCTTAAGATATGTTTTTTTCTTTCTACATGTTATCTTAAGGTTTTTTCCATTGTTTTAATTTTAGTTTAACACTATAATACCATTTATATTTTTACTTTTTATAATTTAACGAGAACCAATGAGGTATATTGACATTTGAGCTTATAATATAGAAAAGCACTTAAGTTTTTCAGTTAGAGTGTTTTCAGATTGTTTATTTTCATATAAAAATACGGAATGCAGTTGTATCAAACAATGGTATAAACATCAATCAATGTAAATTGTGATAATCGTAATTAATAATCGCAATTACAATTTCAAGGGAATAATCGACAATTATGATTTTTGTCATAATCGTGCAGCCCTATGTTATAGTATATTAATTTGAATGATTTATTTATTTTATTTTTTTCACAGATGCTTGTTGAAACAATGTCACACCATAATCAAAGCTAAGGTGGTCCAAATGAATTTTAGTGATCACAGTATATATATATTTAGAAAGTATCAGAGTATATCTATATGTAATAAATGCTTATTATTTTTTTTTTTTTTTTTTTTTTTTTTTTTTTTTTTTTTTTTTATGCAAGCAGGTACTGAATGAGTAGTTCTGTTAATGACGCGGCAGCAAGGGAATTAAAACCACTCGCCGGTAAATTTGAACATGGTCTGAGTGTCCGTATAAGCTACAAACAAGAACAAATTCATTTCTTTGTAGATGATCAGGGCCGGCGCTCCTTCGCATCTACAAAGAAAGCAATTTGTTCTTGTTTGTAGCTTCTCGGACACTCCGCCCCTGTTCACCTTTACCGGCGCGTGGTTTTCCTTCCCTGCCATGCGTGTCCCCTTCCCCGCCGCTCCTCCCCATTCCCTTCTTTCCTTCCCCCTCCTTTCCCTCCCTCCTCTTCCCTCCCCCTAGCATTTTGGGGGCCCTAAGCAGATTTTCAAAAGAGGGCCCCGCCATAACCACCCCCCAACCCCCATCGTATGCATCTTACACTGACACTCTATTTTAAGTAGCCGCTTTATTTATATAATAGCCTAATATATATATATATAACCCCCGCCCCCCAACAACCGGACTCCAGCCGGTCCGTGAGAATATTTTCCAAACATAACCGGTCCATGGTGTAAAAAAGTTTGGAGACCACTGCTTGAGACGGAAGTCATATGTGACCTGGTCTTACAGTTTTGGCAATGCAAGCAGACTCTTTGGCCAGAGGTTAAAAATGATGAAATATCGGGGCAGTCTCTGGCTTGCATTTATTAGTCTGACTTGTAGAGAGGGTTCCAGCGGGGGCTAGAGCTACTGTATAGATTTATTTTCATTCTGTGTTGCAAAGCAGGAGCAAGGGATTGACTACTGCACTGCAGCAATGCGTGACCGGGGACAGTTTTGTTTTAACTTAATGAATATTACATGAAGTGGAACTAATTCCCAACAGACTGGCCCATAACATCCTAATGCTGCTTAGAACACTATGCGGTGCTTGAGGTCTATTGTCATCTGTTTCTCTGAAATGTGGATTGGGACCAGTGGCGTACTGTGGTTTTGTGAAAAAAGGAGCCAAAATCCTTACTTGCTTACTTAGTATGTATGTATGTATAACCCTCTGCAGTGTGCTTTGTTTCATAGCAATCATTCATCTCCGTAAACTATATACCATTTGAAAGCTGATTCAACTCATCAGCTGAACTCACAACCACCCTTTAATCAATACATTATAAATGAAAAAAAACAAAAAAAACTTTAAAAAGCAGAAAGAAGCAGATTTTTGGACAAGAGACATCAACTCCTTGTCACACACTGCCTTTTCTTGTTTTGTTCTGTAAACTTTTATTTGTAGTTATGTTTCCTTTTCCTGTGTTCCCTCGTCACTCCCATAGAGTTCAGCAGACATGAGTTATCTTCCAGACATGTAGGGCCTATTTACAGTTGGCCACATCTTTGATTAGATAGCTATTTGATCATTTTGTGAAAAGACTAGTTTTAAATGCCCTCTTAAATGCATTTAAAATTGATTGCAATCCAATCCAATCACACAGAACACTTAAGGAAATGTTTTGAGACATATTTAAGACTGACCAAGTGTAAATGCATCTATTTGGTGGAGCAACATGTACATTTTACACACCTCAAAATGGCAAGAAATAAAGGCATTAGAGTGTGGTAGCCAGATACCACAGAACTAACGCAGTATGCATCTCTACAGATATGGTCTGGAGCTGGATGTGCTGCTATCCTCATTCCCTGAGGATGGCAGCCCACTTGGCGACTTTAACATTAATCTGGAGAAGCCTCACACTGCAGACTTCCACTCTTAGATGCAACATTCTCAGTGGAAGACATTGTGTAAATACTATAAATGCCCATTTCTCATTGGTATTGTGGATCAGCAGAAGGAGTTTGCCCCCTACAGTCGTTTATCTTGGGGCACTGAATTCTCCTGGTGAGCCAGGTCAGGCCCCAGGGCAGGCCAGTACAGCATTTCTTCATTAGACTGTGTGCTAACCTTGCAACAATACAGTGACATCCTCGTTTTTCATTAGGCCACATCTTTCTGCACATTGCCGCCAGAAGTGGGCAGAGGGGATACAACAAAAAAGAGACAGAGAGAATTGTGTAAGCCAACATAGTTAACCTGTGTCTATGGATCTGAGACAGGTATTTATTTCTATGTGCTCAGAACCAGTAGCGAACCGTCACTCTTGAACCTAGGCCCTCTCCTCCTATCCTTGTCGGGGGAAAAAACAAATTACCAGCCTAGATAAAGGTGTCGTCTTCTAAAAGTCATCTTTGACAATTCCACCGTTGAAACAAGAGGCTAATTCAGCCTTAATCCGGTCACACACTGGATGAGAAGCACAGCGCTGCACCGCACCATGTTTTTAAAACTGGAACACATTTTTTCCTACACGCAGTGCCACCGGAGACTGTCTGCGGATCCCAGCTGTGACTCTGGACGGCACCACAGAGCACCTGACTCACATTGTTTTTCCATTAGTTGCATATATTGTGTCCCAATTAATGTTAATGTATAATATATACTGTATATGCTATATATAATATATATATTATACATCTATCTATATTGTTACGTCACCTAGGACGTATTTGTGTTTTTTTTTTTTTCCGATTGTTCTCGCTCCGCAGAGCACACTCACTGTTGTTTTCCATTATTGCCTTAATATTTGTCCAGTATGTTAATGTATAATATAATACTGTCTATATATATATATATATATATATATACCTATTAAATTGTTACGTCCGTATGACGTATTGTTTGTTTCCGATTAGTTCTCATCTCTCTCTCTCCTCATCTCTTACGTCTCCTCTCTCTCTCTCCTTACTTCCTAACAACGGGGTAATGGCTGCCACCTGTTTCCAATGATTGGTGATCGGATGTGATTGCAGGAGGAGGGGAAGCCGGGAGAATTTAAGCAGCACCATTGCACAGCGCAAGGGTGTGTGTGGAGGCTGCGTTGGGAGGCTTCTATTCTCAACCCTAAAAGCTTTAGTTGTTTTGGTTAATACTTTGTTGAATGATTTCTTCCCAGTGTTATTGTGTTGACACTCTTGTGGTACTTGACGCCTACGACAAGAAATCTGGTTTGTTTTGGAAGTTATTATTTGTTTGTCCCTACTTATGTTATTGTTTGTTACCTATTAAGCTTGTATTGTTAATTTATTGGGAATGTGTTAGTAGAGAGGTGGGTGCCATTTTTCTTTATTTTGTTTTTCTCTTGTTTATGTTAGTTAGGGAGGTAGTTATGTCTATTGTATTTTTCTTTTCTTTGTATAGCTTAGTTAGTTTCTCCCAAATAGTTAGAGGGTTTATGTTTATTTTGGCCTTGCCCCCTCTTGAAGTCTTGACATCCTTCCATATCTGTCAAATAAAATAACTTGTTTTTGATATCGAGATTCTTGGCCTTTGTTAAAGCTCTGGGGTTGAGAATTGAGTCTTGCTGCCTCCACACGTCACCTTTTCTATTCTGTTACTTGTTCCTCCAACCCTAGACTAGCTGGGAACGTAACAGAATTTGGGGGCTCGTCCGGGATCAAGTGGTAACAAATTGATGTTATCGGTGGTATTTGAAACAATGTTGAAAGTTATTCCGCTGGGGGATTAGCAAATTTGTAAACGTTTTTTTTTGTTTTTTTTATTTTTTTTTTTTTTTTTTTTTTTTTTTTCCCACCCCCTCTTTGGTTTTGCCTGGCTGTTTTTGCTCTTTTGATGTGGAAGAAGTTAGTAATAAGATATGGAGTTTGATTTAATCTCGTTTACGTTACTTCCCACTGTGGAAGTATATAATCATTGTCGTAAAAAGGATTTAATTTCCATTGCAGACTTTAACATTAGTATACTTAGAGGCGAGTAAACCGCCTATCAAAGAGGATTTATTTAGGAAGTTGGTAGAAGCTGGCATTTTGGCCGCGTCATGAGGGGAGGTTGGGAAAGAATCTGAGACTGCTGGCATTGGTTCTGTTCTTAACGTGGATTCAAAAGATTCTGGTTCTGATGCTGTATTGGAAATTAAGCTAAAATAATTAGATCTTGAGTTAAAGCGACAACAATGTGAGGCTCAGCGCATCAGGCTTCGAGTAATAGAAGCTGAACGATGTATCGCACTGGTAATGATCCCCCAGTTAGAATGAGATGTTGGAGGCTCTAGCTATCTGAATTTAACGTAAGCGAGCTTTAGCGTGTTCACGCATGGAGCTCCACTCCATCACCGCGTCGGATTTATTAATTCTGAGTCTCTGCGTGCTCAGCTGGGATGCCAATATAATTCTTGCAGACCCCTAAATCAACGCTCCATCTTCGTGACTCCTCCTTCCCTGTCTGAGTCCAATCTGATTTTTACGTTCTGCCGGCATGTATATTAGATAACTGGTACCCGCCATTTAGAGAGACCGCATGGACTCCTATTCTTTTGTCAGCGTTTGAGCGTGTGGACTACAGTGGCCACAGGATATGGGGCTCGCGTAGGCGGGTGTCTGACAATGCATTTTGACCGGAAAGCTCTTTGTGAGGCTAGAAATGGGTGAGTGAGGGGAGCAGATCGCGATTATGGAGGAAATTGAGGAAGATTGCTCTCTAGGTGTATATGTCGAGTCCACTCTCATCTAGGAGGCTCAAATCATTCCCTTTCGAAGTCACCTCCTAACGGTACGTGCTCACGAGCCTGTTACCGAAAGTTAGTCGAGTCCTGAAGTGGGGAGATCATCAAGTGCGAGTAGACTGATGAGGGGCTGAACAACACGTTGCTAGAGCGCTTTACGTAGAACACAGGTACAGGTGCCAAGTGGGGATGTGGCGCGGAAAGAAAGATCGACGAGGAGAAGACGAAAAACAGTTTTCCTGGCAGCGAACAGAAAAGAAGAAAGCAGGTAGAATCGTACTCTAAGAGTGCAGAGGACGTCGAAAAATAGAGTCGTATAGTAGATGAATGCGGTGTGAGAACTGGTAGCGGGTGCCTATGGGGACATACTGGTGTGAATGAAAGGAAAGACAAAGAAGTAAGAGCCACGGCCAGCAGGCAAATCCCACAGAGAAAGAACTCACGGTCAACAGCAGAAAAGCAGCAGAGGGAGTGTATATGCGAGGCGACGCACTAAGACCGAAAGGTCACAAGCGACCTGAGGACAATGTATCATGGAACGATTAAGCGTCTCTTCGCGCTTATAGCCAACTTATTCTCTTCTCTCTTCTCGGAGTCTCGGCCTTCTAGGTAGCGTACTTCGTTCACTCTCTGTAGCGCGTCGTCTCTCAGGGCGAGGGGATTGTGGATACGTGGTACCTCTAGCAAATTCATGTCTTCAGCTTATTCATATGGAGCGCAAACTAGTTTCCTGCCAGTGCTTCTCTTTTTGCGCACACCTTCATCTCTATCCCGAATGTTGTCTGTGCTTCGAAGTCCGTCTCTCTGACGTCTCTCGTCACAGCCCTACTTCCCCTCCATGGGTTTGCTTTTGATCGCTTGTCCTAAACTTGTTTCTCGTGAAATGTACCAGCTTCGCTATCCATGGCCTTTCCCCCAGCTGGCAGAAACAGTGTTTTCGCAAGGGCCCAAAACGGGACACCTGTGGTAAAAGATTCTGGATGCTGTTTCTTCCTGACTATCGTCCTTTCGTTTCGCTCGTTCGCCTGTTTCTGAATGGACAGCAAGACTGATTCGCACCCTCTTCTCGCTGGTTATTGTATTCTTTGAGCCGGGACACGGGAGCCATGTGCGTCACTTAATTTTGGAGGAATGTTTGACCGTTTTTTTCACCGGGATAGGATCATAATTCCGGTAGTGTGATTAATGTCGTGATGTGAGGAGTGGGACTGTGTGGAATATTCTCCGCCTTCTCTATTCCTCAGTTAAGTATGTGTATTGTTGGAGTCTCTCGGACCTTATCACAGGACCGTTACTCAGGGTGTGCACGATTACCTGATGGACGGTGTCAGTCATCGTTTGGTATTTCATAAAGCTCTCTTGTGTCCGGCGTGTGCTCGGAGGGTATTCCCTGCCTGTGTTGTGACCCGTGCACAGTCAAAGAAATTTGAAAATACTATTGACCTATCTGACACGGTCTTTTCTTCTCAGCCTAACTCTGAAACATGCAAGTTGAGTTGTATCGGGAATGGTTCCAGAGCTGACTGAATTAAGTGAGTTACCCATTCTTTCTTTAAAAGTTTGTAAGGAGGACTTGATTGCAGCTCAGATTTCTGATCCTTCCTTAGACTCTTGCTTGGATGCTGTTGTAGACATTATGCAAGCGCCAGATATTGGTGTCACTTACTTTTTGGAGGATGGGGTACTGAAGCGTAGATGGAAGCCTCAGTGTTCTGATTTGAATTGGCAAGAGGTTCATCAAATTGTGCTACCTTCTGGGTATCGGTCACAGGTGTTATCATTGGCTCACGAGTGTTTTATCAGGCCACTTAGGGGTGACTAAAACTTACCATCGAATTTCTAAGTATTTTTTTTGGCCGGGTCTAAAGTCATCAGTGTCCAAATTCGTGTGTTCTTGCCCTACTTGTCAATTGGCAGGTAACCCAAACCAAGTTGTTCAGCCAGCTCCCCTTAACCCGATTCCAGTTCTTGGTGAGCCATTCGAGCGATTAATTGTTGACTGTGTGGGGCCCTTGCCTAGGTCAAAGGCAGGTTACCAGTATGTCCTGACCATTGTGTGCTGCGACTCGTTACCCTGAAGCGGTTCCCCTTTGCACTCTTAGAGCAGAACTTAATGAGCTCTTGAACAACGGTCCTTGCTTTGTTTGGTTTACCAAAGGTGATCCAATCAGATCAAGGTACTAATTTTACATCTAAAGTATTTTCACAGATGTTAAATGAGTTGGGTATTAAGCATCAATTGGCTAGTGCCTACCACCCAGAATCCCAAGGTGCATTGGAGCGATTCCACCAGACTCTTAAGTCGATGCTCCGAAAATTTTGCATTGAGACTGGTAAGGAATGGGTTGAAGGCTTACCATTAATCATGTTTGCTGCAAGGGAGAGTGTCCAGGAGTCACTGGGTTTCAGTCCAGCAGAGCTGGTTTTTGGGCACACCGTACGAGGACCTCTTAAGTTGATCAGTGAGCAGTTCCTGTCACAAAGTTCTTCACCTATGCCTATCCTTGACTGTCAGTTCTTTTCGTGAACGACTTTACAAGGCCTGTGAGATTGCTAAAGTTCATCTTGCTAACTCCCAGACTAAGATGAAGGTGCGGTATGATCGTAAGAGTGTGGCCCGTACTTTTCAGCCTGGTGAGTCTGTACTTGTCTTGCTTCCTGTACCTGGCTCTGTTTTGCAGGCCCGGTTCTCTGGACCTTACACAGTTGAGAGGAAGCTAAGTGACACCAACTATGTCATCTGTACTCCCGATCGGAAGAAGAAAAGCAGGTTATGTCATGTGAACATGTTAAAGGTTTGTTGCACGGAATGTGAATAAAACGAGTTCTGTTAAACCAGTGCCTGTGACTACTATAGTTTGCCTCCAGTGTATTGCCCTGAGGAGGATGGATTAATGGAAAAAGATGTTCCAACTTCTTGTGGCCGCATGCAGAATTCTGCCATTGTGGCTAACTTGAAGACCTGTCTTTCCCATTTGTCTGCAAGTGAGTTTGAAGCCATCAGTAGTTTGATTGGGAAATATTCCAGCCTTTATGCCGATGTGCCGTCCCAAACTACTGTACTATGTCATGATATTGATGTAGGTGACAGTCCACCAATTAAGCAGCATCCTTACCGAGTGAATCCAAAGAAACGTGACCTTATGAAATCTGAGGTTCAATATCTACTTGATCATGGGCTGGCTGTCCCTAGCCAAAGTCCATGGAGTTCCCCTTGTATATTGGTGCCCAAGTCTGACTCCAGCATCAGATTTTGTACTGATTATCAGAAACTCCATGCTGTGACTAAGCCAGATTCCTTCCCACTTCCAAGAATGGAAGATTGTGTTGATAGAGTTGGTAGTGCACGCTATGTCACAAAATTAGACTTGCTAAAAGGGTATTGGCAAGTTCCCCTAACACCACGTGCTTCAGAGATATCCGCATTTGTAACACCTGATGCCTTTCTGCAGTACTCTGTCATGGCTTTTGGCATGCGAAATGCACCTTCCACTTTTCAACGACTCATGAACAGAGTATTGTCAGGACTGCAGAATACTGAAGTTTATTTGGATGATGTTGTGGTGTACACCAACTCGTGGGAAGATCACTTGGTCAAATTGGATGGTGTTTGGACGGTTAGCCAATGCTTCACTAACCTTAAATCTAGCAAAATGTGAATTTGCTAAAGCTGTGGTTGTATAACTTGGTAAGTGTGTGGGTCAGGTGCGACCAGTAGAAGCTAAAGTTTCTGCAATTATTGAGTTTCCTACACCGACTAATGAGCGGGAGTTGAGGCGCTTCTTGGGGATGGCAGGATACTATCGTGGTTTTTGCAAAAACTTCGCTGCCATTGTTTCACCCCTTACTGACCTTCTTAGTACATCTAGGAAGTTTGTATGGACATCAGAGTGTATAGGTGCTTTTAACGCTGCTAAAGACCTTCTTTGTACTTGCCCTGTCCTTTCTGCTCCCAACTTTGCATTACCCTTCCAGTTGCAGGTGGACGCCAGCGCTACCGGAGCCGGTGCGGTTTTACTGCAGGAAGATCAAGCGGGCATTGAACATCCTGTATCTTTTTTTTTTTTTTTTTTTTTTTTTTTTTCCTCAAGTTTCCCTAGAGTCAACAGAAATGTCTAATTCCACCCAACGTTTGATGCGTTGGTCTCTTATTCTGCAAGAATATAACATCGAGATCCGGCATAAAAAGGAGCTGATAACGTTGTTGCAGATGCTCTGTCTAGAACTTATGTTCTTGATAATTAAGACTTGTCTAGTGGTATTTTTGTATTACAACCTTTGGCTGTAATCTTTTGTGGTGAGGGTGTTGCATCAAGGACTATTGTTTTTGTTTTGTTTTTTTTTCCGATTGTTCACACTCACTTCCTACAAGCAGGGGGTAATGGCTGCCACCTGTTTCCAATGATTGGTGATCTGATGTGATTGCAGGAAGAGGGGAAGCCGGGAGAATTTAAGCAGCACCATTGCACAGCGCAAGGGTGTGTGTGGAGGCTGCGTCGGGAGGCTTCTATTCTCAACCCTAAAAGCTTTAGTTGTTTTGGTTAATACTTTGTTGAATGATTTCTTCCCAGTGTTATTGTTGACACTCTTGTGGTACTTGATGCCTACGACAAGAAGTCTGGTTTGTTTTGGAAGTTGTTATTTGTTTTGTCCCTATTTATGTTATTGTTTATCTATTAAACTTACGTTGTTAATTTATTGGGAAAGTGTTAGTAGAGAGGTGGGTGCCATTTTTCTTTATTTTGTTTTTCTCTTGTTTGTTAGTTAGGGAGGTAGTTATATCTATTGTATTTTTCTTTGTGTAGCTTAGTCAGTTTCTCCCAAATAGTTAGAGGGTTTGTTTGTTATTTTGGCCTTGCCCCCTCTTGAAGTCTTGACATCCTTCCATATCTGTCAAATAAAATAACTTGTTTTTGATAGCGAGATTCTTGGCCTTTTGTTAAAGCTCTGGGGTTGAGAATTGAGTCTTGCTGCCTCCACACATCACCTTTTCTATTCTGTTACTTGTTCCTCCAACCCTAGACTAGCTGGGAACGTAACTATATATATATATATTTATCTATATCTATAAAAAAAATAATGAGCAATTTCTTCATCAAGGCTGGAAGATTGTGTATATTGTGCATTTTTCAGTGAAATGTTTGTTTCTGTGGCTCTAATAAAGTCTGTGCTTCATATAGACTGCAATAGATCACACTTTCTCATTCTGTTTACACTGTTTCTTCAATCATAGAATTTCAAACTCATTGACACTGCTTGGTCATTCTTGAAGTGATTTTTTTTGACTGTTTAGTGAGTAGATTAAAGGTTTTGGACTGCCATCTTGAACTGAATGCAACGCATCCAGTGTGCGATGCGTGAGTTGAGTTGCCCTAGACGCGGCGCAGTGCTGCGCTTCTTGTCTGGTGTGTGACCGCCTTTCAGAAATGCAACAAGACAACAGCACAGCGAGTGACTGATATCACCAAAATAATACATGGCTACATTTAACTAAAATGAAAATTCTCATTACAAATGCATCGTCACTCAATCTGTCTGTGCACAAAACCAACAAATGTAATGTGTTTAATGTAAGCCAACACATCATGACCGCTCACAGCAAAACAAATTAGCGACAGACACTTCATGACAAAGAAGCAGTGTTTATAATAAATAATATTATTATTGGCACAGCGGCCAAGTAAATGTCCTCAAGTACGTTATTTATGGCTTCCATCGTGACGTGAATAATGGCTAGTAGTTAGTTTATCAGTGCATTTTTATTTTTTGATAGAGATCCCCACAGCGGGCAGAACTTGTCATAAAGTTGTTTAAAGCCTTATACAAGGCCCACCCATTTATCTTTTCCGCCCAGGAAAGATATGATTGGTCAATTTTTCTGTCATTTGAAATTACTCTCCCATTGGTTTACTATTGCTTGGCCCTCTGTAACTTCATAGCTGGACCACCAATCACAGAGCCACAAACGCTAGGCGGAATCATTCTAATATGGATAAAATGAGTATTGTTCATGTAACACATTTACTGAATAGATGTGAAGAGTTTATTTCCACAGAAATGTTATTTTATTTAGATGGTGATTGTCAAATCATGAATTGCTTAAAAATAGAAGTGATGACTTTTTATTAAAAATAATATTTAAAATGTGTCATTTAAAAATATATATATTTAAACTCTAGGGCCTAGAAGCCTGACAGTTCCCCTCGCTCAGAACTAATGGGTGTGCTATACTATATATATTATTATAAATATATCGTCTGCGATTAATATCGTAATTGTTGTTTTAATGATTTTTTGCAATTTGACATTATCGAGTATTTTGGAAAAACCATTCAAAACATCCCTACAGGAGCCTAGACTAGTGCGTGTGCACATTTAGTGTGTTTTCTTTCACTGCATGATTCAGGCTATTAAAATGCATTTAGAATGGTCACAAATTCAAGACATGATGGCAGAAAATTTATATATTTTAATCGTTTTCCCCAATTTCACACATGGAAGAGTGCCATTTTTTTCTCCAAAAAATACCATGATTACAAATGTGACACTGAATTCAATAAACAATAAGTTAATTAAGAGACTTATGTTTTAGACACCATATTGCCTATTTTTTTTGCTCTATTTCGCCAACAAAAATCAGTCCGAATATAGCCACAGTGCTGTTTTGTGTCTCTGAGCAACATGACGGTGTTTCGCTCTTGAATGAAGGGTTTAAATGATTCGGTTCAATCGCAATAACTCACTCATTAACAGTGATTTGCTGCCACCTGCTGGCGGTTTTAATTTCAAATTTCTGCTTTTTTTTTCTTTTTAAAATTTTTTTCATGTTTTAAATCATTTCAAATATCAGTATTCAATATTTAATATATTTAATATATCCAAAATGTTTAATATATCAAAACATTTTTATGCATTTGTAATTGCAGGTTAAACGCATTCATGTCTTGCCTTAAACAAAATACATGTCTGTAAATACATCTAAATGCCACTTCAGATGCAGCTTCTGTGTTGATTTAATTTGCTTGGAAACAGCCCAAATGTCTTATTATTCTAATTCCCTGATTAAATGTAAGAATTTGACTCAAAAGATAATGGACACTTTTAGAAAAAAATTGCTTTATAAAAGGTAAAAATGCCCATAAAAAAGGTAAAAATCTAAACTTATTGTAAAAGATTAATTTCTATCAGTATGAACTGACCACCACACAGAATATGATGAATATTAAAACATTAGGAGTCAGCTGTCTTCGGCAGTCCTTAAGGTACCAGCACAATAACACACTCAGCAAAATATCGTCTAATTATCGTTATCGATAAAATCCCAGAAAATATCGAGATATCGTTTTTTGTCAATATCGCACACCCCTACTCAGTACACACTTGACTATCAGGGAAATAAACTGGAAGCAGTGCTATCAGAACATGCATTGTTTATGTACAACAGGGCTGTCAAATCTTGCTCTTGGAGGTCCACTGTCCTGCAAACTCCAATCATAATTAAACACCCCTGAAACAGATTGATCTATGTGTTCAAGACATCAGGGAATTTTAACCCCCAACCCACTTTGCAAAAATTACATTCTTTACAACTTAAACTTACTTAATCAGCTCAATTATACATAACTTTAACAAATATGCACAAGTCAACCTGCCATATCACACAAGACTACAGGGAGATGCCAAAGGACTGCATATAAACTACTATACGGATCCATTCAAAATTACTAAACACACCAAAATACAAAAGAAAAAGAAACAATGAGTGGAAACTCAGCACTCTGAAGGCAGGTAGACACCATCATTGAACAATTCCTTTCTCAGAACAAGCAATCATGTCTTTGGTTTGAGTGTCTGATGCCAGTATGTACATGGACATCACTAATCCTCACTAAGTTGTCCAAAGCACACTTCTTCGGAGAGCAACTGTTATAAAACACTCACATGATATTAATTTGAACAACTACGCGAATATGTTGAACTGTGTCTAGCTATCGTTTGCCTTTATTCTTAACTCCCCCCCCCCCCCCCCCCCCCAAGCGGAAATCATATACTCTGCACCGGTAGGTATTTTGAGCCGATGTTCATCTGTATTTCAGCCGCGTGAAGAGAAATGGCAGGCTGCTCTGAAACAGAAAACATCAGATAATAGGGATGAGAGAGGTGGTACTTATTGTTAATTGACTGTTCTATTTTTTAAATGTACTGTATTAATCATACAATTGTAAAATGACTATATTTAAATATAAATACAAAATACTGTGTGGAAAAATATATTTAAATACAAATACAGTGTTTTGTATTTTGAAAATACACAAAATGCATGTAAAATTGGCCATACAGTACAGGTATCCCTATAGGCTGAAATATATCTGGACCTATTCTGAATGCAAATGTATGTATATATATATACTATATATATTGTATTTATATTTGTAAACTAGCTTCGAAACTTTTGTTTCATTTGACAAGCATCTTCCCTTTCCCCTGCCAATAGGAAATCCAAAACTACAAACAATAATAATGCTTTTAAATGTATTTCATGTAAGTTTATTTTTGTTGTATATAAAGTTTATTTCAAATTATCTAAAATTTTAAAATTGTATTATCGATTTAGATTCTAAGGACATTTTCTGTCTGCCTCCAGTTATTTATGCTCTACTAATACAGGATCATAAGGTAAAAAAACAAGATTTCTTCATAAATTATGCAGACGAATCATTGTAATTGCATTCTTACATATCATAGAGTTTATTATATATATATATATATAATAATAATATATATATATATATATATAATATATATATATCTTATATAATTTTGTTTTTGATTATATCTATAACATGTTCTGGCCCCCTCACTTCTGAAATATGGGCTACGCCCCTGCCTGCACCACCACCGGCTCCTTTCCCCGTTTGTGGGGAAAAAAAAAAAAACTCGAGACCAGTGTGTGGCGCAGGTGTCGCTCATTATCATTACTCCACTGGCCTCGCTCCGCTCCCACAGCTCTCGGCCCCACCCCACTCATCACAACTTCTATGCTATATTCGTCGACACTCTCGCAATGCCATGGCTATATTCTCTCCACTGTGTTATCCACAAAAGTGCCTACAGTCTAAAAGAAAAGACTTCAGCTGAGTTTCTTCTTGGTTAAATCCATGGGCTGTGACACCGAAGAAAGACTGCGTGGTTCGATCTGACTATATGTCAGCAGTTATATACACAGATGATTGGGCCTGGATCTTTCTTTTAATTGAGTCCTTAACCTGACCTAACCTAACCAACAGAGGAATGTGTTTCTCAGTGATTGTCTTCTTTCCAATGGGAGTTTATTTTTTGTACATTACTTTCAGGAAATGCCTGAAATGCTGATTTTCGACAGTTGACAGAGGTAAAGTGCAGCCAATGAGCAGGGGCCATATGTGTAAAGCCGCATAGAGTAAAGGTTCATAAGTGTTAAGACTAGGCCTCAGCTCCTAAATTATATAAGAGAGCTGGAGAGGTCTCCTACCCTAGTTAGGAGTAACAAAATGGCAGCAAAGAGGAGGAGACACACACTTTACAATGAAGATATGACGCATTGGCAGAAGGATCTACTGACTCAGAGATGGGGCACCCTGTGGCACCCACGTCCAGACCTCTGGAAACTTCATGTCTGCTCCCTGGATGGGACGCGGAGGTTCTGGGTGACCTACCCCAGGAGGTAGTTGACACCATCACTTCGGTGAGATCAATGTCTACGAGACACGCTTACGCCTTGAAGTGGATCCTGTTCGTCGAGTGGTGTTCTTCTCCCCGGAGAAGAACCCACCGGAAATGCCACACATTTGAGCCTTGCAGACAGTTACTGAAGTTTCTATCAATGAGAGGACTCTGCTCCTGCTTACACCTGGCCTCCCTCAAGAGGGTAGGGACCTTTCATTCATTTCGGTCGACAATTCGGACCTAGAGTTTTGGGCCTGCTGACCCCGTAATCATGAGCCCCGGCCACGCTATGGCCCAAGGTTTCCCCTACTACCCCTTAGGATCATTGGTATGGTCCCTGCAATGCCGGTCCCCGAGGAGATATACCCAGTCCCTACTTGCTTTGCTCCCCCTGACTTAGATGCTACTTAGGACTGTACACAAAGCTTCAAGACCTCAGACCACTCTTTTTCTGCCACGTAGGCTGCAGAAGGGAAACCATCTCTAAGCAGAGGATTGGCCCACTGGATATGGATGCCTCAACCCTGGCTTATCAGTCAGCCTCTAGAGTGCGAGCTCACTCAACTAGAAGTGTTGCCTCCTCCTGGGCGCTGCTTCTAGGTGCGGCTGTCAGATATGTAAGCTGCGGGCTGGGGCGACCCCCAAAAAAGTTCACTAATTCTATAGCCTTCTGGTGGAGCCGGTATCCTCCTGTTGTTCTCACCTCAAATGGCTATAATTTGAGAGTTCGGAGTTCAATTCGGCATCATTACTGACGTGACGTGGAGAGAAGGGTGACGCTGAAAGGGAACGTTGCCGGTTATGTATTAACCCTCGTCCCCGAAGAGGGAACGAGATGTCACTCTCCACGGTGCTGTACCCCCGCTGAGCATCCTGGTCACAGCTCGCTCCCTCAAAAACCTATATTATGCGTTGCACCTGCTGCCTAATTAACTCACGTGCGACAGCGAGCGCTGGATGCACTCATTGCTGCCGCTGCCTTGGCTCATTAGATTGCACTCGAATGGATTGGTCTCTCTAAAGCGTCCCATTCGCGGTCATTACCGCGTGGACTCTCCTTCCCATCGCTTCAGGGCACAGGGGTCACATACGTACCAAACGTCTTTCAACTTATCCAACTACACAGAAAAATTAACGCAACACTTTGTTTTTTCTTGCCCCCATTTTCATGAGCTGAACTCAAAGATCTAAGTCTTTTTCTATGTACACGAAAGGCCTATTTCTCTCAGATATTGTTCACGAATCTGTCTAAATCTGTGTTAGTGAGCACTTCTCCTTGCCGAGATAATCCATCCACCTCACAGTGTGCATATCAGGATGCTGATTAGACAGCATGATTACTGCACAGGTGTGCCTTCGGCTGGCCACAATAAAAGGCCACTCTAAAAATTTGCAGTTTTACTGTATTGGGGGTCCGGGGGGGGGGGTCCGAAAACCAGTCAGTATCTGGTGTGACCACTATTTGCCTCACGCAGTGCAACACATCTCCTTCGCATAGAGTTGATCAGGTTGTTGCTTGTGGCCTGTGGAATGTTGGTCCACTCCTCTTAAATGGCTGTGCGAAGTTGCTGGATATTGGCAGGAACTGGAACCGTTTCCAGAGCATCCCAAACATGCTCAATGGGTGACATGTCCGGTGATTATGCTGGCCATGCAGAGAACTGGATGTTTTCAGCTTCCAGGAATTGTGTACTGATCCTTGCAACATGGGGCCGTGCATTATCATGCCGCAACATGAGGTGATGGTCGTGGATGAATGGCACAACAATGGTCCTCAGGATCTCGTCACGGTATCTCTGTGCATTCAAAATGCCATCAATAAAATGCACCTGTGTTCGTTGTCCATAACATACGCTTGCCCATACCATAACCCCACCGCCACCATGGGCCACTCAATCCACAACGTTGACAAAAGCAAACCGCTTACCCACACGATGCCATACACGCTGTCTGCCATCTGGCCTGTACAGTGAAAACCGGGATTCATCCGTGAAGAGAACACCTCTCCAAAGTGCCAGACGTCATCGAATGTGAGCATTTGCCCACTTAAGTTGGTTACGATGACGAACTGCAGTCTGGTCGAGACCCCGATGAGGACGACGAGTATGCAGATGAGCTTCCCTGTGATGGTTTCTGACTGTTTGTGCAGAAATTCTTTGGTTTTGCAAACCGATTGTTGCAGCAGCTGTTTGGGTGGTTGGTCTCAGACGATCTTGGAGGTGAAGTTGATGGATGTGGAGGTCCTTGGCTGGTGTGGTTACACGTGGTCTGCTGTTGTGAGGCCGGTTGGATGTACTGAAAAATTATCTGAAACGCCTTTGGAGACAGCTTATTGTAGAGAAATGAACATTCAATTCACGGGCAACAGCTCTGGTGGACATTCCTGCAGTCAGCATGCCAATTGCACGCTCCCTCAAAACTTGCGACATCTGTGGCATTGTGCTGTGTGATAAAACTGCACATTTTAGAGTGGCCTTTTATTTTGGCCAGCCTAAGGCACACCTGTGCATTAATCATGCTGTTGTAAGGAATTTAACTCATTAATTCTTGATAAGGTAATTAATCATTAATTTTATTTCTGTTTTGAAAGGACTCGAATCTGAAAATTCGAGGTCCACCTGATTAAAACTGATTTCAAATTTATTTTACACCTTATCAGCTACTCGTCCTGCGAGACGTTAATGTCAGTGTATATTAACAATTTGACTATGTATTTTCCCTGGCCACGTGTTAATACATTATTTGATAAGTTATACGCTACGAGCTAGGTAGCAAAATCTTGGCAAGGTTTGACTTTAAAATTATACGACACCAGACAATGATTCTTTATAAATGAAACATGAATTCATTGGCTATTCTAAATTACATTGACCTAAGCTAAGACATACACATACACACACACACATACATACAGTTCTGAAGAATGAAAGTTATGTTAACGGAGTTCCATGAAGTTTTCAAAGTTCTAACTCGTTTTCACGAGTGGTTTTAAATTCAGCCTGAGATAATTCATAAAGCAGAGATTTTCTTATCTTTACTGCTTAACTCAATTCAGCACCGATTTCAGCAGATAGAAGTTTTGTTTGTACTTGCGTTTTGCTGAAATCTGAAATGGGGTTCCGGTCTTGGCTGCTGGAGGGAAATTCCTTTGCTGATTGGCTGTTGCGATGATGTCAGGATGACATCCTTTTGGGAGAGGTCTCGTTGGATTGGTCGGTTGCCGGGTTACGGAAGAAGCTTCAAAAGTCCGTCTAAGAGAGTCTTTTGCTTAGCTTTAGGCTTTGAAGTTCGGCAGCTGGGGAGTTTCAACTGAAGTGTTTGAGTTCTGGAGTCTCGCTGTGCGATGTTACGGCATGGGAGCACTTGTAGCGCTGTCACCAACGTGAAAGCCAGAGGTCTTGAGTGAGAGAGAGAGCCAGCGAGAGCCTTGTGTCCCTTTTAAGCATTCTCGATGTTGGTCCATCCCACAGGTCGTTGTCCAATCAGATTGTGGCTGCGGGGCTTAGCCACGCCCTGTGTGGTTCCTTTTTTTCATGCACAAGTCACATGCTCCCGTGGGGAGTATGTCTGGAAGTTTTAAATAACTTCTGATAAAAGTATTATCACCAGAGAATGATACAGAATATAAAATTTTCACTAACACCAATGTTTGGCGAATAAAACAAGCTTTCATTCAAGCTCAATATCGGGTAGTTTGTATACACATTAATAATCTTAATTACTAAAAGGTGTTATACAACATTGGTTAAACTTGCACTGATTACAGGAAACACATCACACATATATCAGACATAAAACATATTATTTGTGAATATATTGCTCCGATACTTTAAATTATTTTAAATGTTGTCTTTTAAACTTGGTCCATGCAATTTCCGCGTTTCCTCTGCTAATAGAGAAAGGAAGGGAGGGGGAATTTCCAGAGGTCCATACAGTCACGCGGTGGTTTGCTGAGTTTGATTTAATCACATTATCACTGTTCTTTAGGTCCGTTGTTTTGCAAGTCTGAGGGTGTTAAATTAAATTACTTGTCCTCTTCCTGTTGGATGTATCTATAAGTTGTAGTCCTGATACAAAAGGTCTCTGTGTTATCTCTTGATTAGATTGGTTCGTCATCTCATGATGAGTTGTTTCTGTGGCATATAACAGTCCTGTGGTTTGTGGTATTAAGAAATCCCTACACTGTCTAATCAGCATCTTGATATGCTACACCTGTGAGGCGGATGGTTTATCTCGGCAAAGGAGAAGTGCTCACTAACACAGATTTAGACTGTGTTTGAGAGAAATAGGCCTTTTGTGTACATAGAAAAAGTCTTAGATCTTTGAATTCAGCTCATGAAAAATGGGGGCAAAAACAAAAGTGTTGCGTTTATAATTTTGTTCAGTGTAGATAAGACAGTGTAAACTTAAAATGTTGTTGAATGAACAAATTCAGTTGTGTCAAGTAAACAAAACAAATAAAAATTGAAACAACTAAACTGTGATATAAGTTTTTACAGAGTAGCTATCAGCAGTCACACAGAGAACTTGAAGAATGCAAAGAGTGTTTGTACAGTGGAAATGTACTATTTGGTGGGTGAAATTTGCCAGTAACCTCTAAGATAAAAGACACGTTTAAAAATGGCAGAGGCCACAGAGCAAACCACACTGAGTAAAGGACATGACCCAGTTTGCCTTGAACTTCAAAGGGACTAAGATACATAGAGTTTATTTTGAGCTGCTTACCACGTCAGCTGACTACAGTGCTTGTACTGTTTAATGCAATCAAGAGATGCTGTCCCCAGTGCATAACTTAAAATACAACTATGCACATATCTTCAGTTCGCAAGAGTTTTACATAACTCTGTATACCTGTACCAGACTTTAACTTCAAAACATGCATGCATGTTTGTGAAACAGACAGCACACAACAAATAAATACTTTAAATAAATACATACATAAATAATTATTACTGAGATGACACATTTGGACAGGGAGAAGCTCTGGTAAAAATTACTTTACCCCACCTGTCCATGTACAACTGATCCCGTTCGAATAGGTTTTGTTAGTAAAAAAAAAAAATTCTAATATACATCGTATTGCTGCTTACATAGCTGCTTAACCAATTAAATAAAGACTCCAATTTTTTGTATTTTTTTCCTGGATAATTTTTCTAATAATCTTAAAGACCTTTTTGTGTAATTTAAAGCTTCCATGGATGTTAAAGGTTATCCATGGTACCATGGATGCCAATAAAGAACCTTTATTTAAAGACTGCTGGGACAGTTTCAGAAAGGTGCATTTAGTACAACGAATGTGTAAGGTGCCCTCAGAGAATGCATACATGCCTTTTGAGAGAGGATGCTTGTGTACTAGGGTGACCAGATGTCCAGTTTTTCCCGGGACAGTCCCGTATTTCAGCTCTATTGTTAGTGTCCCAACTTATTAAGAAAAAAAATCATGTTTTGTCCTGTATTTCAAGATTTCTTTATGACTAGGAGATCAGATCGAGTAGTAGTAGTGTTCTGTCACATGTCAACAGCCTAATCAAAGGTAGCCAAGTATCCAGAATAAAATTACCATCCAATAACAATTTGTTATCGATTAACTTGCAGTTATTGCACCAGAATTGTCAAATAGACACACAGTTGTCAAAATGTCCATCGTGTGTAGTATCTCACGTAAATTTCTTGCAGTTATCGATTAACTTGCAGCTAGTGAAGGCGGGATAGGCAGAATTATGCTGAATGACACACCGGAAACATTCTCTCTGACACGCACGTGCGTGACAAAATAGACAAAAAAAAATTATAATAAAAATGCTAGAGAATTAGAGCTCCGCTCTGGACATCAGAGCAGTTGGCATGTGACACAGAGCATGCTACATGGAAATATCCAAGTTTGTGTTTCCCTATCTGTCTTTGTTACCTCTGCTGAAAGATTTTCCCACACTTTGCCATTCAGAAACTTGGCTAAAAAGAAGCATGAGCAGGCAAATACTCACACATGTTGAATTAATGCGCATACACAAAAAAGATCTTTCACAAATTGGACACTGAAAATCTCATGAAGACATTTAGCAATACACATGCACACAAGGCTAAATTGGTGTCTTCAAGTAATAGGTATATTATTTCCTAATAGCAATTTTAGCACATGGGTTGATTTTAGTGGCCGAGGCAGAATTTTTGAGGTCTAAAACATTTTTTTCCCTATAATACAATGGCAAATTATCTAAATTACTATTACAATTTCACTGTTATTAGTAGTTTAGAAAAGCAGTCTTTAGATGCAGCTTTGCAGATAAAAATAGATCAGAGTACATATTGTGCCATTGATTAATGATATATGCTTCTACACTTTTGAAAAGCACCAGCTGAAACTGGTATAGAGCCCTCTCCAGCACAATCAATCTAGGCTGGTACAGCAGGAAGTAGAATGTCAGAGAAAAGAGGAATGTTAACATTTGCTAGACCCTGTACCTCTGTGGTTGCCTCGCCTTACAGACTTTGGGATGATTAAATGGATGTAATGTATATTACTTCTCATTTTGCTTCAGTGTGTTTTCAGTCTTGCGTTCCTTTTCATTGCAGATGCTAGAATGATCCATCATGGGTTCAAGTGATGGATTGCTGTGCCCTTCATGAGCCGCCTTGGACATGCTCTTATTGTATCCTCTTACCACCACCAACTGACGGCCTGTGCAGAGTGCCGGATACATAGGGAGTAAATTAAAGCTTGATGGATATCAAACGTTGCTGCACTGTAAGGCTGCGATATCCCATGCCACAGGCAGCAGCCGCACAGGAGAGCAAATGTTGGACAGAGAAAAAATAATGCACAATAATGAGACAATTTTGTGAAGAGAAATTTGTGTGAAGTAAATAAATGTTAACATGTATTGATATCAATAAAATATACATTTTAACACGAATACACATTAACCATTGTATGGTGTTCGGGGTCTGTGGGACCCGTTTTCAATTATATTAAATTGAAAAAATTATACTATAAATTATTTTTTCAAACGCAAACTCATTGTCCTTGGCTCATTTTCTGTGAAGAACGTATAGCAGAACAAATTTTCAATGACCACTCACTGTACATTATACATTATACTCATTGTACATAATGTGTAAATTATATTGTTATAATTATGTAATATAGTTACTATACTATATTAGATAATTATATTGTTCTACGCAATATTGTAAATATATATATTTTTAAATTTCATTAATTTGAAATCTAAATCCAACTATTCTATTTTAATTAGTTACGTTGATTAATAACTGATGACAGTCAAAGGCTCAAAGCAGAATCCCAGTGACGGTCTGCAACTACTTAGATAACATCTCTTTATACCACAATACAACACAGAATGCAGAATTGAGCCTGCATCTCCTGTACAGTAACTGCTAAGCCACAGCTCCAACAGCACTCTACTTGAACTGAAAATAAAACATCAGTGAATATTGTCATAACCTTAAAAAGACCTCATATTTGATATGAACTGTCCCACATTTCCCAGGATGCCACACATTCAAAAATAATGGAGGAAAGGAATCAGGTATGCCCAGCTGCACATATATTAATCGACAACATTATTATTACCTCTGAATGACCTGTATAAATGATTTAACAGAAATAATATCTCTGACTTTGAGTCAATCTGACTTGTAAATGAAATTCAAAATCAATAATTAATGGCTGGATGATGTGGGGATTAGGCCTGTTTCACTCATTCTGCACTTGCCTGTGTGTGAGAAGTAAGAGTGTCATTGCAACAGCAGACTCACATTTCACTTTCACACTGACAGAGTTCTGCAGTGCAACAGAGCAGCCACTCTATACAGGAAATTTCTGATTTATAACATTAAGTATTTCCTTTAGTATTTACTAAAGTATTTACAGTGTATAAAACATCCTTTATTATTAAGTATTATAAAGTGTTTTTTTTCTAAAATGTTTGTGGCAATACAGAGGCATGCCATTGGGAAATAGCCTTACCACATAAAGCATAACGATTTAGTGCTAATACCAGTTTGCAAGTTTGACAAGAGGGTATAAGTTCCTGATTGGACTGCACTGAAAGAAGTGAGTGTGAACCACACCTCTCAGTCAGTGCCATGTAGAGTAGCTTATATGAAGTACATAATTTAATTCTACCCAAAATTGAAAACAAAATCCAAAGTGAAGAGTTCATTTGCAAAAACAGATAACTCAGTTTTTTTATGAAATTTCATAAATCATGTTTTTTTTATTGTGTTATCATGTTTTTATTGTTTTTTTATTGTGTTAGTTAGCTGTATTTTTTATTATTCTTTTTTAAGTTATTATTATTTAATCAAAACAACCAACTGCAGTTTGATTTATATTACTTGGAATGCAGAATAAATAAATAAAAAATAAAAAACATGATTTTTGAAATTTAAAAAAAACTGAGTTATCTGTTTTTGCAAATTAACTCTTCAAGTGTAAACAGATTTGTTGAATAGAAAAGGTTTGTGCCCTTTTCACTGTATGGAACTTTTATCAACAAAAAAGCAAAAATCACATTTCCTCCAAGAACAAGACCCTGACAGGAAGGGTCTGATTTTGCTGATGTTGTACAGTGCAAATATGCATGCCCAGGCCATTTTTTAAATGTAGGTGTAAAAGTTCAGTTGGTCATTGAACACCAGTCCCAGGTTCCTTGCTGTCTTGGCTGTCGTTAGCATTGTAGACCCCACTTTAACTGTAAAGTTGTGGTCAACTGACGGGATTGCAGAGATTTCAAGGAGCTTCGTCTTTACAAGTTTAACCCTCTGGGGTCGACGATGGCGCTGGCGGAATCACTTGCATTTTTTCCTGATAACAGTGAAAAGAACTTAACATATAAGTGTAATACATCATTTGAATCGGTAAAGGGTCTACTTTTATTTGTGTACGCTCAAAATATCAACAAAACATTGTGCTTTAGTAAAATAAAGAAAATAAACAGGCTGTGCTTTCAGCCGTCTCAGTCTCTGCGAATGTCTTTCTGAAACGTGCCACTAAAATAAACTGAAACTTATGAAGGTATTTTTGGGGCAAAACAACTGAGCGCCTGCAACAGTGGAATTTGTAGTTGTAGAGAATAACCACACACGTGCATCAGTAAAATTGAAGTCACAGACAAAAGTTGCAAACTTACAACACAACAGTTTCACCTTCTCAAATCCTTCAATGCAAGTGCACAAATCCTAAAAAAAACGTTCACGAGCTGCGAGCATCTTCCATAGCTGACAGCGGCAAATACCAATAAAGGTACATTTGTTTTTCTTTTTTTCTGAAATCACTCACTGTTATACTGTACATTTGTTTATGGTTTAAATATTAAACAAGTTTACATCTGCCCCTGTAAAACTCACCTAGCCTTATAGGATCCGAATTAAGCTTGTTGGGTGTTTAATTAGGGTGGAGCTAAACTCTGCAGGACAGTGCCTCTCCAGGACCGAGTTTGCCCATCCCTGCTTCAAATAAAATATTAATTAACCTATTAATTAAATTTATTAATATGAGTGTCATATATTTGTTAATATATTTAAACTATTAATAAATGTACAATATAACGGTAAGTGATTTCAGAAAAAAAGAAAGAAAAAGTACCTTTATTGGTATTTGCTGCTGTCAGATTTTATTTTTTCCCCCCTGCTCATTCGGGTGCCAACTAATAGATGCCTAAACTACACTGTAAAGACATTTATGTAAATTTTACAGTAGCTGGATGTATTACTGTATTTTCATTTACATCATAATTACTGTATTGTCAGTTTTAGTAGTTTATTTTAATTTTTTTACCTGTATAAAACAATCCAAATACAGCACTGCAAACCATATATTTTTACAACCCCATAAAATCACAATAACTCGTTAGCATTTGTCCTGATAATATTCCTTTTAATTGTTAAACATTTTCTTTTTAAAAGTACAAATTGCAAATCTTGACCTCTCAGATGCACTAGCTTAAAAAAGGGTATCATCACAGTCCCCTGGGGACTTTGTATCTGTAGAATGGCAAAACAGGCTTTACAGAAATAAAATACAGTACAAATTACTCTGGATTGTTGTGTTAAATTTCAATAATTTTGGCAAAGATGACAAGCTCTCTGATGAGAAACACCATGAGGGGATTCAGGCTGATGGTTTTTCTTTGCACCCTCTTTCCAGATTTCCATCTGATCTGTGACTTTCAATGGCATTTGGTGCCACCAGGGTTGATTCTCGGAATGAACCTGCAAGCACAAGAAAAAAAAACAAAATCAAACAAGGGTTTACAGAATTTACCCCAACTGCCACACTTTGTGATGTATGTGCTTTGAGATTAGTAAAAACACTATATAATGCACCTACATAATTAGTTGTGTAAGAAGTTCCATTTCTTATAATGCATTCCTGTGGATCAAACAGTAGAGCAAAGTGTTATATCTCCAAATGGCCGCATTAGCGTGAGCACCTGTTGCTGGATTCGACTGCTTTGTAAATTTTGCCTTATATAATTATTCTCATTGGCTAATCTAACTTTTCTTTTGAGTATTTAAGATTGTGCTCTATTGCTGGCTTTCAATATTGGAGTATTTTTTCTACCCGCACGTCTTTTTCAACAATGAATCAGGCCGAGGTGTCGCTACAAACAATCTGGGACGTTATCCAGCAGATCAAAGTTGAAATGACTTGACACCTCGACTTAAGAATTTTGACCGTCCAAACGGGTCTTACCAGCATTCAAGGGTCTTTATCCTCGCTGTGTGAGAAAATATCGGCGCTCGAACATAGAGTGAGCTCTAATGAGGATAACGTCGATGACCTGTTGAAACGCATGCAGACACTGGAAGAGGAAAATACCTACCTGAAGGATAGAGTCGACGACGCTGAGAATCGATGTCGGTCACTCAATCTTCATTTCAACAATGTTCCTGAAAATGGTGAAGGCAGTGATATCATTGCCTTCTTGAGCCAGCTGATCCCGCTTCTTCTCGGCAGAGATCAACTCTCCGTTGCACCGGTTATATAGAGATAGCTCATCGATCCCCTACATCTACTTCGGGTTCCAGGTCTGCGCCTAGACCGATTTTGGTCACGTTTCTACATCTCAGGACAAAGTAAACATTCATCGTCGGGCCAGGGAGAAAAATTAGCTTTTTTTAAAGGTACTCAAGTGCATATTTATCTGGATTTTAGTGCTGGTTTGATCAAGAAGTGCCGGGAGTTTGATGCTGTAAAATAGATCCTCCGTGCCAAAGACATTAAATACTCTTTGCTTTATCCCTGCATGTTGAAGGTGTTGGTGCATGGAAAGCCTCAATTATTCCGCTGCCCAAAGGAAGCAGAGGCTTTCTTTAGAGACATCTCTATTACCTCTCCATGAGCATTGTACTACTCTCTGCTTCGTAATTGCCTTTTCCATCTTTGTTGTGAAGCGGGGATCAGTGGAGTTAAACTTTTGTGTGATGTGTGTTTACCACACACACACACACACACCCACACACACACACAAACATATAAGATATGCCATGTACTTTTGTTTAATTGTAATATAATATGCCCTGGCCACTTTCTTTTCCTTTTCTATAATATACTGCAGTTTGAATCTGAATTTGTACATGTTAGCTATATTTTTGCTTTTGTGTGTGTGGGTGTGTGTTTTGTTTATGTGGTGTGTTTGTGTATCTGTGGTCCTTGTGTTTGCTCAACTTTACCTACCATTCCTTTTGTTTTTCATTCTATTTTTCTCTTATTTTCTCTCTTAAATTATTACTTGATAGGCTGATTTGTTTCTGTAGTTATAATTGAATTAGTTAAAAGTTTAAAAGTTGTTCACCTTAATATTAGAAGTGTTGTCTCAAACATTGATGATCTTAGAGCTTGGGTTTTTCTGTATAAACCAAACATTATTACTATTTCAGAAACATGGCTACATGAAAAATCCTAAATTTCTGATGACAAAATTCAAATTGATGATTATGTTTTGTATAGATCCGATAGAGCTTCTAGAGGTGGTGGGGTGGCCACATATGTTTCTGTAAATCTTGTTTCTGAATGTATTATCCCTCACGTTGAGCCTCTTAATTTTAAGTGCCTTTTTATTAAGGTTACTCTTCATGCTAACAAAAAATGTATTATTGGTTACATCTATAGGCCACCCTCTGCTCCATCTGACTATACAATGTGTATTTTGTCTACTATTAATTATTTTGAGAAATACTATGAACTGATTATTTTGGGAGATTTTAATAGTAATTGGTTAAATCATTCCTCTGTTAATGATATACATTTATTTGGTAGTGTGAATCTTACTCAGTTAATTAAGGAGCCCACCAGAACTGATTTTCGTTGATCTTTGTTGGATTGGATACTTGTTACCAATCCTGAAAAGATAATCAAATCTGGCGTAATGTCAGATTGATTAAGTGATCATTCGGTTATTTATTGTGTCTGGAAAATTAAAACGCCACGTTCTCCTCCTAAATATATAAGTGTGAAACAGTGTAAAATATGAATTTTGAGAGCTTTATTCATGATTTAACTGATGTTAACTGGGATAGATTTCAGTTAATTCCTTTTGTTGAGGATGCTTGGAGATTTTTTTTTACATTTTATTCTGAGGTTACAAACATAACTAATAAACATGCTCCCATTAGAACTGTTAGAGTCAAAGGCAGACATTTACCTTCACTGTAAAAAAAAATCTGTAAGATTTACGGTAAAAAAACGGCAGCTGTGGTTGCCAGAATTTTACCATAAAAAAAATATGGCAGCAACATTTTAGGTTTTATGGTTTCATTAATATAATGTTAATATACCAACCTACTGAAGTACTGAAATCTGTTTTGTACCTTTGTAATACACTGATTACCAACAAATGCAGGTGGTGTGTAACGGGGCTGACAAGACGTGAGACATGTGGATCCATCTGCAGGCTTTATTCAAGAGACGTGGTATAACAGGCAGGGTCAAAACACTGGCAAACAGGTAGATGCGGGCCAAACACAAGAATAGTCACAGGGCTAGCGTAGGTCAGCGTAGGTCACCGATAAGCAGACAGAATCACAGGGGCGAGACGAGAGGGAGAAATCCAAGAAAACAGGCAAAGATCAAAAACCGCAAAAACAGGCAAGGCAAGGCAAAACCAGGAAAACACGGAGACTCAGAAAGGGGTGCAGGCTAAACAATACTCAGCAGAGAAAGTTGGTTAGAGTGGGTGTTATATAGTGAAATAGGTAATTAGAAACAGCTGTGTGCAATGGGTGCAATCAGTGCAGTGTGCAAACCGTGCGATGAATGATGGGATATGTAGTCCGGGTTGCTATGCAACAGTTTGTGTTGTGCGATAGTCACTGTAATGGAAAGGGTGACCTCTGGTGATGAATAAACAGAAGTCCATAGACCGAATTCGTGACTGGTGATGTCAGATATTCTTATAATATATATATAGATAATTAATCATGGTGTGCTGATGTTTCTGTAATGAGCAAAGTCCTGTTTTTAATCAAAGGTAAATCCCTGGCCCATCACATGTTCTTGTGTTAAAAAACTTTACTAGTAAACTCGCCACGACAAAAAATTTACAATTAACAATGTAAGCATATTCCCTTTATTAAATCCCAAGTATGAGTCATCAAGTTACTGTTTTTAAAGCATTTTACATTTATTCCAAAATAATAACTCAAGTCAGTAACAGTTTAAACAATATATTTTATTTGTGAATGTATGATTTGGTAAGTGCAAAACAGGATGGTTTATTGACAGGATATTGCAAAGGAATGGAACGGGTGAAGTTAATGCAGGTGAGTATCAACAGTGAATGATTCAGGGGTTCTTATCTGAGTACTGATGGTATGTATCTATTGCAGGTTCGTTGGAAATCACGGATCAATTTCCAAGGAGTCGTTGGAGGATCGTGGGATGATCAGAAGGTAAGTCTTTCTAGGAGAACTCAGTCGAGAGAGTCCAGAACAGTTCATAGGAGTGAACAGTAGACCGGACAGTGAGTGACTGAGATGTGTGTGTATTTGTAGAGTGGCTTTATTGGTGGCAGCAGGTGCGGGTGCTCAGAACTCAGGTGACTGTGATCGGGTGATTGTCCTGATGGTGACTGAATGACTTTGACGAATCCCTGACCAACACACACACACACACATTATATACAGTATCTCACAGAAGTGAGTACACCCTCACATTTTTGTAAATATTTTTTATCTTTTCATGTGACAACACTGAAGTAATTACACTTTGCTACAATGTAAAGTAGTGAGTGTACAGCTTGTATATCAGTGTAAATTTGCTGTCCCCTCAAATTAACTCAACACACAGCCATTAATGTCTTAACCGCTGGCCACAAAAGTGAGTACAGCCCTGAGTGAAAATGTCCAAATTGGGCACAAAGTGTCAATATTTGTGTGGCCACCATTATTTTCCAGCACTGACTTAACCCTCTTGGGCACGGAGTTCACCAGAGCTTCACAGGTTGCCACTGGAGTCCTCTTCCACTCCTCCATGACGTCATCACGGAGCTGGTGGATGTTAGAGGCCTTGAGATGCTCAATAGGGTTTTAGTTCTGGAGACATGCTTGGCCAATCCATCACCTTTACCCTCAGCTTTCTTTAGCAAGGCAATGGTCATCTTGGAGGTGTGTTTGGGATCATTATCATGTTGGAATACTGCCCTTCGGCCCAGTCTCTGAAGGGAGGGGATCATGCTCTGCTTTAGTATGTCACAGTACATGTTGGCATTCATGGTTCCCTCAATGAACTGTAGCTCCCCAGTGCACTCATGCAGCCCCAGACCATGACACTCCCACCACCATGCTTGACTGTAGGCAAGACACACTTGTCTTTGTACTCCTCACCTGGTTGCCGCCACACACGCTTGACACCATCTGAACTAAATAAGTTAATCTTGGTCTCATCAGACCACAGGACATTGTTCAGTATCCATGTCCTTAGTCTGCTTGTCTTCAGCAAACTTTTTGCGGGCTTTCTTGTGCATCATCTTTAGAAGAGGTTTCCTTTTGGGACGACAGCCATGCAGACCAATTTTTTGATGCAGTGTGCGGCGTATGGTCTTAGCACTGACAGGCTGATCCCCCACCCATTCAACCTCTGCAGCAATGCTGGCAGCACTCATATGTCTATTTCCCAAACACAACCTCTGGATATGACGCTGAGCACGTGTACTCAACTTCTTTGGTCGACCATGGCGAGGCCTGTTCTGAGTGGAACCTATCATGTTAAACCGCTGTATGTTCTTGGCCACGTGCTGCAGCTCAGTTTCCGGGTCTTGGCAATCTTCTTATAGTCTATGTCTTTATGTAGAGCAACAATTATTTTTTCCAGATCCTCAAGAGTTCTTTGCCATGAGGTGCCATGTTGAACTTCCAGTGACCAGTATGAGAGAGTGAGAGCGATAACACCAATTTTAACACATAAACCTGCTCCCCATAGGCTATTTACATTATGCAGTTTTTATGTAAATATGTGTACATGAGCAGCATGTTTCAGTTTAACATCAACTGTGTGCTAGAGCAAGGGTTCTCAGCTCTAGCCTCTACTTTCCTACAGCGTTTACCCCACCCTAATCTAAGTCTAAAGAAAAGGGCAGATGAGTTTGATAAAGGTTGGAACTAAAGTCTGCAGAAAAGCAGACACCGAGGGCCTTTAAAGGTGGACACTTTTTTACTTCACTCAAGTACATTATGTATAATATCATGATGCTGCCTCTCTTTATTTTTTTAAATAAAAATAAAATCATGCCTCTCTTTCCATGCCTGTAGTGTTTCCAGGGACAAATAATTTAGTTTGAGAAGGAAAGGATAAGGTCTACTCTGTAGTCCTTCAACAAAAGAACAAAAGCACGTGTCAAACTGACTCTCTCTGAAAAACACAGGACACCCTTGTGGCAATGATAAAACTGTGTGATTTCAGAGTGGGACTTCCCAGTACAATTTCAGATCCAGTAACTTCAACACTCATTCTGAAGCCCTCCTGCTTTTTCACTGGGTGCACAAAGCATCTCCATAAAAGAGACAGGTCTTACCTGTGATCATCCCCTATGTGGCCTCTGCTTTCAGTACATGATGGATTATCCCCAGTGCCTGGACATCCATTTTTCTGCCCATGAAGTGATCCCAAAGTCTAGGGTGGGTGGCATTAGCTATGGGAAATTTTGTTGGAAAAACAACAGCAATGATAACCATGACAACAATATGTATCATCTTTACACTGGGATCTCATGGGAAAAGCCTGCTTTTGAAGGTGTAGGCTATGTGAGGGGTTGTTTTTTTATATACTGTATATGGTTTCAGGATATTTTGGTTTGCAAAATGCTGTGATAGCTTTTAAAAAATATGAATCTATGTACACTTATTTTGAAGGTTCCTTCTGTAAATACTCAAGAATTAAAAATGCTAAATCGTGTCAGCTTAAGACAGCCAGTTTCTCTATTTTCCACAGAGCTAGCAAGCACATTCACTTCAAAAACTTTTGTCAAATGCATAACATTACATCACGCTATTATTTGAACAAAAGCAATACAAGTTGACAAAAAAAGAAACGCAATATATATATATATACTATATATATCGAGAGAGAGAGAGAGAGAGAGGAAGAGAGAGAGAGAGAGATGCACATTAAAACTGCCGTATTGTTATGTGATGATTGGTTCCTTCAAACACTATTTAAGTATTATCATGAAATACAGCACATTAACTCGTGTTCACTTTTCAGGATATAAATTGAGTTTGCAGGTGTCTCACTCAGGTTTTACCCCTGGTACTAATTAAGGTTTGTTAAATTCAGCTCTTTAAAGGCTGTCCCCTTTGGAATATAACAATCACTGATCACAGACAAAATCTTATGAGATACTTTACATAATGGACAGAGATAAAGTCGTAGTCCTGCCCATGAGGGAATTTAAGGTTATGATTTATAGCTTTCTCACATCTGAAGGAGTTTCTTGTTGCTGTGTAAAGGATCTGTTTTTGAAGTGTGATGGCTCTTAATGCTTGACAGGTTCTGTAGTTTAGCTACTGCTTTAAGCATAAAACATTTCAGTCCTCTGACCTTGACCAACAAAGCTTTCAGTTTTACTGTGTTCTGTATTACCAGTGTAGTAAACACAGAGTAATGCTAAAGTTTCAACATCCATTCTCAGAGGGGCTTGATTTAGCTAATAATAAAATAAAAAAACATTATCTGCTCAGATCTAATACATTTTAAGGTTACATTATTCACACACACTACTAGTTTATGTGTCAAAAAGGACACATATTGATGCACAAATACAAAGCAAAACGGTATTATCAATATAATCTGCATGCTATTTGTTCCTTAAAGTGGTGCTGTTGTTTCAGTGATTAACTTTATTAACTTACAATTTCCATTCCCCCCCCCATTTGATGAAAAAGGTGAACATGTTTGAGATGCCAATTTGCAATAGCTACCACACATTTAACATGCAGCATGCCCAGCCTAGTCAAGTTTTAGGGATAATAATGTTAAATAGCCATTATAACAAATGGGACATCATACATGAGTTGTTCTCTTAGCAGTGGTGGAGGTAACGAATTACAACTACTCACGTTACTGTAATTAAGTAGGCTAGTTTTTTCGGGTAATTGTAGCATACTTTTTGGGGTATATTTTTATAGCTGTACTTTACTTGTACTTAAGTACAAATTAAGCAAAATAGGCTAATCTACTTCATTACTTTTAAATCATAGTTCGTTACTGAGTACGCCCACAATTTGAATTAATATTCAAACCTTTGACGGCACTTCAGTAGCCAATAAAGATATCCAAACATAAAGAGACCAATAAAAGCCCTGATATCTGAACCGTGAAAAGCCGCTGGCGCTGCAGCAGGTGAAGAGCTGATCAGACAGCGAGGGAGTTCAGCGTGTTTTATGGACTCAAAGTTTGGAGAAACAAACTACATGGTAGTGTTATCATAAATATCTATATTTTGATACTGATACTGTAATATCTGACACGGTTCCATTACTAATTTTCCACAGTCTCTCACGTATATACACCGATACAAGCTGCGTCTCTCTCCTCTCCGACAGTGAGTTTGACACGCATCCGCCTCCTGTCGATTACCGTCTGAATGTCCACGCGGGATTGCAGGTAGGCTATTCCACATAATTTTAATAATTCCCTGGCAAATGTGGCAAGCGCTTTATTGTAACATGAGAACACAGTCATGTAATTGCAGAAAACTGGATGCGAGCTCTCAAATAGGCCTAATTTATACAAATAAACTGCCTGTCCTCTCACTCCGATATTGCTTTATTGTGCAGACTGTGTGCAATCACGATCTCTCCGTGCTTTTAAAGTAGAAATTATTTATCTTTGCTCGTGGATTAAACTTTGTCAAAAGTTATATCAGAATAGAGCCATGCCTGACCGATGAAAATGCTACTGGAAATTTTATTGGCTGTAAGTGATTGTTGAAAGACTTTCTAGTGCATTTCAAAGATGGAACTTTAATTTCTTTACAATGTAAGTTTATGCTAGAAATGTTTTGGAATGGGATATTTGTCTGATTTGTACATACTGTAAATATCCTAGTCTGCCTAACTGCATCACTACATCGTACAGTCATTACAGGTCAAAGCCATCTGATGTTCCATTTATCTAAATAAATAGACCTAGCCTATACTGTTTATGGCTCTTAAATCACTGCTTATAAAAATTCAGTGTTGTCATACTGTGAATACCTCAAACTGAATTGAGGTCATTTGTTTTATAATTTTATTACTGATTGTGTACTTGTCCTTTTTTGTAAATTCAGTTCAGTTTGAAATCAAATTTGAAATCATGTTTGCTTTTGCTGTAAGCTTTTGCAACAAAGTTACCCTATTTTAAAGACACAAATACACAGAATGAGCAAATGTTTAAGATTGAGATTTTTGTAATGGTAATTGATCAATGTTTATATGTATGTACATAAAAGCCTATATTAAAATCTGTTCATCATATAAAGCGAATGTGTCTTTTTAGAAGACTTGGATTAAACCAATTTCAAAGCTTGAAATAATGATTGCCTTGAAAAAAATGGATGTACAATTTTTTTTTTTTTAAATATTAAAATATCTATATGGCAGTAGTATGTGGTAGTTTTGCCAATGGTATTGAAAATGATTAGTCGTCATGAAATCAAAAATGACCCTACTTACTTTTTTTATTGCACATTACTAGTCTTGTGGTGAACAATTGAACCATGCAAGTCAATACACTGGGAAAAAATTGTCTGCCGTCGCTTCCGCTCTGGAATGGCGTTCTCGCTCTGATGACGTCAGTTTGATGGCTTGGGGAGAATCCTCTTGTTAAGTCATGACGTAAGGACTGCTGTTTCCAGGTCCATGCCTCTACTTATTTCACTTGAGAATACTATCTCAAAAGCAATTTATGAGCACTATTTCATCAATATTACATATTTAAGCTAAGCATTAAAAAAAATTCCTGTGCACACTACAGTCTCCGTGCTCACAGTGTCTCAGACACTAATATTTTAGCTGAATCACTGTCTGGCCATTTGGGATTTCAGTATGGAGATAAAGGTTTAGGGTTTACATTTTCAATATTAACATGACATCGGGGTTGTATATTATCACAGTTTGTTGTTTGCTTGGGGCGTCTGTCAGAGCGTTAGGACCCAGAAGCATGCCCTTGATGTCAGACGGAACAAGCAATTTCCTGAACCTACCACCGTGAATGTGCTATGAGCAAGAGATGGAGTGGAGGTGCACCACAATAAAACCCCGCCCTTTATTCAGTATTCCGTTTCACTTGGAAATACATCACTGAAGTCAGTTGCAACTTCCGGTTCACAGTTACTTTAATATTGATATTTTTCAAGGTATCGAAGTTGGAAATTCCTGTATCATGACCACTAATTCACATACTTTGGCAGTAAGATAAAAGTGGGTTTTGTTCAAAGAAGCTATTATCCACATAGATCTTTGATATGAATTAATATTTTTTGGTAAAAAAAAAATCCTTAAATTTGCTGGCTAAAAAGAAACTAGTACTCTGAGTAGTTTTTGAGAGGAGTACTTTTTACTTTTACTTAAGTACTGTTTTGACACCAATTGTAATTGAGTATTATTTCAGCAATGTAACAGTACTTGTACTTACAGTGGGTACGGAAAGTATTCAGACCCCCTTAAATTTTTCACACTCTGTTATATTGCAGCCATTTGCAAAAATCATTTAAGTTAATTTTTTCCTCATTAATGTACATACAGCACCCCATATTGACAGAAAAACTTAGAATTGTTGACATTTTTGCAGATTTCTTAAAAAAAAAACTGAAATATCACATGGCCCTAAGCATTCAGACCCTTTGCTGTGACACTCATATATTAACTCAGGTGCTGTCCATTTCTTCTGATCATCCTTGAGATGGTTCTACACCTTCATTTGAGTCCAGCTGTGTTTGATTATACTGATTGGACTTGATTAGGAAAGCCACACACCTGTCTATATAAGACTTACAGCTCACAGTGCATGTCAGAGCCAATGAGAATCATGAGGTCAAAGGAACTGCCTAAAGAGCTAAGAGACAGAATTGTGGCAAGGCACAGAACTGGCCAAGGTTACAAAAAAAATTCTAATGCACTTAAGGTTCCTAAGAGCACAGAGCCTCCATAATCCTTAAATGAAAGACGTTTGGGACGACCAGAACCTTTCCTAGATCTGGCCGTCCGGCCAAACTGAGCTATTTGGGGGAGAAGAGCCTTGGTGAGAGATGTAAAGAAGAACCCAAAGATCACTGTTTCTGAGCTCCAGAGATGCAGTCGGGAGGTGGGAGAAAGTTGTAGAACGTCAACCATCACTGCAGCCCCCCTCCAGTCGGGGCTTTATGGCAGAGTGGCCCCACGGAAGCCTCTCCTCAGTGCAAGACACAAGAAAGCCCGCATGGAGTTTTGCTAAAGAACACCTGAAGGACTCCAAGATGGTGAGAACTAAGATTCTCTGGTCTGATGAGACCAGATAGAACTTTTTTTTGGCCTTAATGCTAATCTGTATGTGGTACGCAGGTTTACCTTCCAACAAGACAATGACCCTAAGCACACAGCTGAAATAACGAAGGAGTGGCTTCACAACAACTCTGTGACTGTTCTTGAATGGCCCAGCCAGAGCCCTGACTTAAACCCAATTGAGCATCTCTGGAGAGACCTAAAATGGCTGTCCACCAACGTTTACCATCCAACCTGACAGAACTGGAGAGGATCTGCAAGGAGGAATGGCAGAGGATCCCCAAATCCAGGTGGGAAAAACTTGTTGCATCTTTCCCAAAAAGATTCATGGCTGTATTAGATCAAAATGGTGTTTCTACTAAATACTGAGCAAAGGGTCTTAATACTTAGGACCCTTTGATATTTCATTGTTTCTTTTTTAATAAATCTGCAAAAATGTCAACAATTCTGTGTTTTTCTGTCAATATGGGGTGCTGTGTGTACATTAATGAGGAAAAAAAATTAACTTAAATGATTTTAGCAATGGCTGCAATATAACAAAGAGTGAAAAATTTAAGGGGGTCTGAATACTTTCCGTACCCACTGTAAGTACAAATTTTCAGTACTCTTTCCACCACTGTCTCTTAGTTACAAGAAGATATCAATTCCCTGAAATAATAATTTTACCTTTTTTTTTTTTTTTTGGAGGCATTTTATCCTTTATATAGGACATTTTTATGTATCTTTAAATATGTTTAAATTCTTACATTTTGTCAGTGAATTAAATTAGAATGATATAACTTTATAGGCTGTTACCAATTAAATTAAATCGGTATCAACCAAAGCCAACTTTGCACTGCAGAGGTGGCACATAATATGCATCTGAAGTATTTAACAAATTGCGTAATGTAACATTTTGAATAAATAAATATTAAATGAATGGAGAAAAAAAAAACTGTTGTAATACTATTTTTACTTCATAGGCTCCAGCATCCAAGTAACCCTACAAAGGAGAATGGATGGATAAATGGACTTTATAAGCATAGTTTTTCATGTCATACACATAATTTAGTTATTAAATATGCACTAACAACTTGCATGCTCTGGATTTCTTATTTAGCCTAAACCTACATATCTATGAGATTTCTATGAGATTTTTGTGGAGCCATACATTTGTGATGCTATCTGGAAAAACCCGTTGGATGTCGCGCTGGGATGTTTTCAGGAAAATAAAAAATAGGTCGAATGGCAATTTTTTTGTCAAAATTCGGTTTTCATTAAATTATTATTCTATAACATCTTGTCTATCATCTCTAAAAATATATTGGCAAAATGCACTTGCTTAGTGCAGAAAAATAGCGGTTTATAGTGGCAAGCTGAAAAGACTGTCTTTCTTTAATATTTAAAAACATGCCCGCGTGTAACACGCGAGTTGTGTTATTTACAAGGGGTTATCAAAAGTTCAGAGACTATGCCCATGATAAAGAACGGAAAACTTACTTCACTACTTACTAAGTTGTTGTCCTCTTCAGGGTAACATTAACTTGTCTCCTTGTGTAGTGATGCAGTGCTCTTAGCGCTCCTGACAGAACTTTCGTTCTTTAAGTGTGTCCAGCACCATTTTCATATCTTCATAACTAAAACTTCCAAGTTACAGCTACAGACTTCTTCTGGTTATGTATTATAAGTCGAGAGTAATTGTGAGTAGAACAGGAGAAGAATTTGAGTTCTTAAGTCTGCAATATGTTTTGTTATGCAAATAAAAGCTTAAACTGCTGCCTTCTTTTCAATGCAGTGTGAGCACGCATCTTCATGATGGAGCAGGGGTGGGGGTTGTTCATAGGAGAGAAGCATGGATGCAGTCTAGTTATTATTATTACTATTATTATTATTATTATTATTACTACAAGTTTGTTGTTGTAAGCCTAGAAGTTTTTACAGAGATGTTAGGCGTACTGTCCAGGTGAAATAGCCTACTTAGGTGATACATTGTCAGAGTTGAGGTATTAGGAATGCATGTCTAGTTTAGCCATTTTTGTAAACTTTTGATATAGTCTAACAGTCATTGATTCATTTATTTATTTTTTTTCAGATGATGACCATCCCATTATTGAAGATGTAGCACAGGTATTACCACCTATACCAGCTGCAGTTCAAGTTGATGATGGAGATGTCCAAGAGTTTGTATGTACTTGCAAACACAATGATGGTGCAGATGCAGATGATTCATTGCTGTTACCTGGAAATGACAAGGGAAGAGCTAGATATGGCCATTTTAGCCAAACTCTCATGTGGAATGCATCTCTCCCAGCTGACATCCCATTCATGAAAAAAAATCAGACACCTTGAAAGTCCCAAAGAACTGATTTCTTTCATCATGGTGAGAAAATATGCAGGGATACATTCAAATATATTCACAGCATTGGGCAGGACAAGATAAATTCTCTCATTAAGCATTACAAGGAGCATGGTGTTACTCCGCGCATTCATGGCAACAAAAAGCATCAGCCTCCTAATGTGCTTAAGAAAGATGACAATGTGTATGTTGCACATTTCATTTTTAGCTATGCTGAAACTCATGGCATTCATCTTCCTGGTAGGGTACCAGGATTTTGAAGAAGTGATCTGAAACTGCTGCCAACTAACTGTACAAAGGCAATGGTGTACTCTGATTACTGTGTGGCAGTTGCAGTGACAAACCGGCGTGTGGTTTCACTTGTTACATTTCATCACATCTGGCGGGAGGTGGTGCAATTTGTCACAATGCGGCTAGCAACTGACTTATGTTGGACATGCCAGAAATATCAAAAACGATCAGTGAGGCTGCCAATAGGTCTGATGCAGAAAAGGCAGAGCTGCATCATCTGGCCACCAATCATCTAGAGAAAGCTAGAATAGAACATTTGTACTATCAGCAACTTTGTAAGGATTCAAAAGCAATCTTGCCTGCTAGGTTAGAGTTAGGTCCACAAATTCCTTGTAGCTATGAGGGGTTGATACATTATAACATGGACTTTGCACAACAGATTCACTACCCCAATGATCCCCTCCAACAACGTCCTATGCATTTTAAAACACTGCGCAAATGTGGAGTTTTTGGTGTAACGTGAGGCCTTGCCAAAACAGGTCACTTTCCTGCTGGATGAATCCATTCAGACTGGGAAAGGTAGCAACTGTGTTATTAGCCTTTTGCATCATTACCTTGAGAACTATGGACTGGGTGAAATACATATGCATCTCCATGCAGACAACTGTGCAGGGCAAAATAAGAATTATTTTGCACCCGCCTACTTCCACTCACTACTACGAATTTACATCCCCTCCAGAAGTCTGAGATCCGCTAGTGAGCGACGCCTCGTGGTACCATCACAGAGAGGCTCAAAATCACTTTCCAGAACATTCTCATTCACCACTCCTGGCTGGTGGAACGATCTTCCCACCCCTATCCGGAATGCTGAATCCCTGACAATTTTCAAGCGACAGCTGAAAACTCATCTCTTTCGAAGCTCCTTGACTTCATCATAAAAAAAAAAAAAAAAAAAAAAAACT
Source organism: Sinocyclocheilus anophthalmus (assembly GCA_018155175.1). Classification (NCBI taxonomy): domain Eukaryota; kingdom Metazoa; phylum Chordata; class Actinopteri; order Cypriniformes; family Cyprinidae; genus Sinocyclocheilus; species Sinocyclocheilus anophthalmus. The sequence continues at coordinate 480,580 of JADLZN010011236.1, forward strand.
CTTTATTTATTCCTTCTCTTTCTAGCTTGTACTTATTGGAACAATGTCTAAGAACTTGGTATTACAACCACTTCTTGTGTTTGTTTGCCTCTTTATGATGAATTGCTTGTTGTATTCCTCATTTGTAAGTCGCTTGGATAAAAGCGTCTGCTAAATGACTAAATGTAAATGTAAATGTAAGTGATGTGGTATCTTTATAGGTCGTCATGTGTAAATCACAATGAGTTTCCTTCTTGCTGGTCACACAAAGTTTTCCTGTGACTGGTGCTTTGGACTCTTTAAAAGAAACTTGAGGAGGAATAAGGTTGACTGCTTGGATGATATTGCCCAAGTAGTTCAAAGCTCCACTCCATCTGGGGTCAATGTTCCGCGTCTTTGTGGTAGAGAGGATGGTACTGTTCTTGTACCCATGTATCAAAGGAGCACATTCTTGGGCACATATTTCAGAAAATTAGACAACATTAACAACTATCATAATTTTTCATTCAGTAAGGGCTCCACACTGGTCAGAATGAAAAAGTTCCTAAACAGTGATGACGTTTCCCAAGACTTGGGCAAAAACTTGGATGCTCTTGACACAAATGCATTACCTTTTGCTATCTCCATCCAAAAGGCCTTGATACTAAAAGGCAACATTATCTTTACAATGAAATAAGGGAATTTGTGAGAGAGGACAAACAGGATTTGGTTTGTCCCCTCCCTCATGCTGTAAATAATAGTGAATCTGAGAATGAAGTCATTCAATCACCTGTGAAATATCGTCGGGGTCAGGGTTATGGAATTGAACTGTAGGTGTCTGAAATATAACATTTATTTCACTGTATTTTACCCTTGAATTCCCAAGAGTTGGATCTATAGTTAATGTAGATATGTCTGAATATACTACAGCCTTTTGCTGTTGTAATTATTATATAGAGCAGGGTTCCTCAAATCTTGCCCTGGAGGTCCAATGCGCTGCAGAGTTTAGCTCCAACCCTGATCAAACTCAGCTACCTGTGATTTTCTAATGATCCTGAAGACATTGATTAGAATGCTCAGGCGTGTTCGATTAGGGTTAGAGCTAAACTCTGCAGGAAAGTGGATCTCGTGGGCCAGATTTGAGGATCCCTGATATAGAGTGTATCATTTTCAAAGTGTAATTTCGACAAAAGTAAATAGCTGTGGTTTAGATAATATAATAACTATAATATTACACTAATTGGATTTTAATACGAATAGATCTGAAATATGTATTTAATATTTATTTTTCTATTTTAATTTGTTAATAGAGTATTTAACTTATAATAAGGCTCCTATACAAACAGAAAAGAATAGTTAAATAAGTGAAATACACCGAATGACATCATAAACTACTTGCATAACTTACATACATAAACTACGTCATAGACTACAATGATGTCAGCCCAAAATGGCTGTCCTCGACCTCTGAATCAGCCAATAGTGAGCCTGCTCATGTGAAGTCACAGCAGCACAACACTAATCATTTAATGTAACTACAATACAATTATTCAATTAAGACACTGAAATATTTTAATATTTAAATTTGTTTAAAAAAATGCTTTGCATTGTGCAAAATTATCACAAATTGTTACTGATGCTTTGAAATTGTTTTATATTGGTATGTCTCCTCGTTTACTGTTGGATCACTGATGTGAACATTAATTCCATCAATGGCTCCAACAACTCAAGGAAAGTCCACAATCCACATGAAAGTGGCTTGTTTTTGCAGCATGGTTTGACGGTCAGTTGGAAAGTCAAGGAACTGCCGTATAGTAGTGGCCAAAAGTGATGTCCAGCCTAGGAAATCTGACATCTTCCACCTTAAAGGGGTCCTATTATGCTTTTTCACTTTTGCAACTTTAGTTATTCTGTAATGTTGCTGTTTAAGCATAAAAAAAATCTGCAAGGTTACAAAGCTCAAAGTCCAATTCAAAAAAAGATATTTTATTTAACAGAAATCACTTTTCAAAAACTACAACGAACGACTCGTTTGGACTACAACACAAATTTTCCAGGATTTGTGATATCACAAATATCGACAAATGGGACGAGACCTGGTCGAGCTGAGTGTTATCACTATATCAGAGTCGCGCTAGTTTTCCCAAGGCAGACAAACTTAGAGTGGTTACAATCATCCGGGTCTAAATCGTGCTCAAATTGATTTAATTTTGACGGAATATGTACACTGAAGCTCGCAGACGGCTATCGTAAGGGGCAACGTTTCCCGACCAGGCGCCGAGTGGTGCCAAATCACAACACACACTGGCCCAGCTACCCAATCACGCACATTTCATATTACAGAAGGTGGGCCTTCATTTGATTCCGGAACTATTCGAGCCGTTCCTGCCATACGGAGAGAGTTGTTTGTATAATGTAAATATGTGAAACTAATGTGTTTTCGAACAACCTAGTATAATAGCCTGTTCAGTACACCCCCAAAAAAAATCAATGCACGAGTTCACACTAACATATAATGTGATTGTAGTGATGTGCATTGTAGTAGCATATTTGGCGTGCTGTCCAGAGGGAGGGCTTCGAGCTCGGGTTAAAGCCCGAACCCAGAGACCCCCCCCCCCCCCCCACATCCCAAAATGGGAGACATTAGAATAGTTTGTGCGAATTTAGCTACACACCAGGAAATCTGAATAATTAACCATAACTAGTTATAATTAATTATTTATATTTTAGATCCGCTGTAGATATTTGCTGACCCCTCAGGGTCAACCGTCTTGTCAATTCTAAGAACGTTATTTCCTGGTTAAAGGAAATTACTTTCTTACTGTACAATTCTATAAGTTTGTAACGTAAATCTGCATGATTAAGTGACTCCAGTTATGAGCAATCAATGAACAACGTCAAGTGTGGTACAAGTAAGACTTTATTAACTACTTAAATACTTAAACTAGTCTAATATACTACATAAACACATTAAGCTGGTTTAACATACACATACACACACACACACACCCTACAGTTGGTATAGGAAGGGTTAAAGTTTAACTCAGCATAGAAAAAGGCATAAAGAATGGATTTTATGGAAAACTTTGCATGTATATTCAACAGATCAAAGCCTTCAGGGATACGTCAGATATGAGTTCAAACACCTTTGTAAAAAGGTGTAAATGATACTTAATTTATCAATTAATAAGACTAAGTTTGATTCTTAGCGAGTCTCGGCGGTCTGAAAGGGATTCCTGATGCAAATCTTAAAGCTTCCCGTAGATCTTTGGTGAATTCGGGTCGATGAGAAGAACCAGTTTGAGTCATTGTCACTTGATGAATGGAAAGGACTATGCCGAAGAAAAGGCCTGGCACAGATGTTTTGGTATCCTGAAGCGTTTTTCTCACATTTTCTTAGCTTCTGATCGAACCACCGACTGGGGCGGGTCCCTTGAGCCGGGCCTTTAAGGTCGGAGAAGTTCTCCGCCTTTCAAGATGGGCTTGTCCAATGAGCAAAATGGAATTTCCTAGCGGGTGTGGCAAATGCTGGAGGGTTTACGACCCTTTGTTCTCTAGCATGGTAATTTGCAAATGGACTTAATCGAAATTACTAAAGATTCTCAAGACACTAATATATTGCCTACGTACCAACAAATAAAATACATTCTTGTTTAGATCATCAGAAAGCGAATTCATAGATACTAAACAGGTAAGATTACTATAGTGAAAAGGGATGATCAGTAATGGGTCCTCCTCACAAGCATACGAACATAGTCTAAGAATATCAAGACAAATACACAATGCCAATCATATCTCAAGGCCTGAAACATATTGTTTCATTCAATAACGGTTTTTCTATGAATACCTAAACACATTCCTTTCTACTCTGCTTTCCACCCTTGGCCATCAGGGTTTTCCCTGCTTTACATACGTTGCCATAAACCCAGTGATCTCAGGTGTTGCCATGTCAACAAGACCTGTTCGACTTCCGTGTGTTACGCATTCCGGGTGGAAGGGTCCATGGGTCCTCATATGGCTTGTTAACAGAGGTTACAGAGTATTTGTCATATAAAAAAAGAATATATAGTGTGTTGGATTGGTCCAGCCGCTACATAGTAGTGAGTGTTGGGGGGACTTGAAGGCAATGCTGTGTATATATATACACGTATTGTGCTTGTTAAGGTGAATAGCTGACGAGCTCCACCTGGGCCAGACTGATTGATTATCTGAACGTGCTCCTCCTGAACTTTGTTAATAAAACATAATTTCACGAGCTCACACTAACATATTATGTGATTAAGCAATTAGTAGCATATTTTGCGTGCTGTCCAGAGGGAGGGCTCCAAGCTCGGGTTAAAACCCGAACCCAGAAAACTCCCCAAAAGAAGCTAATGGTATGAGACAGCAGCCAGAGACAAAACTGTAAGTAGCCCCCAAAAATATGCGTGCCGTGAAGAAAAGTAGGGTGTGCGAGGAGGCGGCAGGGCGATAGGGAGGGGTCGTGCGGTGCTTGAACGGGAGCTGCGGCTCTCCACGTCAGATGGCAAGCCCTACCTGCCGCCGAATAAGGAGCACGATGGAAGGCCAGGTGAGGGACTCTCACTGCGTCCGAAGGGAGCTGTGGCTCTGCTGCACCGGAAGGGAGAGTCCCTCTTGCAGCTTTATACGTGGCGTGGTTTAACGCGTCAGATGGCGGGCTCTCACTACGACCGAAGGGAGCTGCGGCTCTGCTGCACTGGAAGGGAGAGCCCTGTCCGATGCGGAAAAAGCAAATGGGGCTCAAAACGACGGATGAAGGGCTCTCACTGCGACAGAAGAGAGCCGCGGCTCTGCAGCACTGGAAGGGGCAGCCCTGTCCAATGCTGAATAAGCCTCGAAACTCGAAATGACAGATGGAAGGCTCCCGCTGCGACCGAAGGGAGCCGTGGCTCTGCTGCACCGGAAGGAGAGCCCGGTCCAATGCTGAATAAGCCATTAGTCTCGAAACGACGAATGGAGTCACTGCGGCGGCAGTATCAAATTAAGCAGGCACTGCAGCGGCAGAATTCCTGAGCGGCGCTGCATCTGCGTATCAAATTGAGCGCACTGCGTCGGCAGTTTCAAAAGGGGGGGTGATCGGAGGCCACTGCGGCAGCAGTATCGAATGAAGCGTGCACTGCGGCAGCAGTATCAAATTAAGCGGGGCACTGCGGCAGCAGTATCGAATGAGCAGGGCACTGCAGCGGCAGTATCAAACGAGCAGTGCACTGCGGCGGCATTATCAAACGAGCAGGACACTGCAACGGCAGTATCAAATGAGCAGGGCACTGCAACGGCAGTATCAAATGAGCAAGGCACTGCAACGGCAGTATCAAATGAGCAAGGCACTGCAACGGCAGTATCAAATGAGCAAGGCACTGCAACGGCAGTATCAAATGAGCAAGGCACTGCAACGGCAGTATCAAATGAGCAGGGCACTGCGGCAGCAGTATCAAATGAGCAGGGCACTGCGGCGGCAGTATCAAATTAAGCAGGGCAATGCGGCGGCAGTATCAAATGAGCGGGGCACTGCAGCAGCAGTATCAAATTAAGCAGGGCACTGCGGTGGCATTTTTTATTGTACATGAGTCATGGCACTGCTGGCGGCAGTATCAATTAGCAGGCACTGCGGGGCAGTTCAATTTAAGAGGCACTGGCGGCGGCAGTTCACATAAGCCGGGCAATGCGGTGGCAGTTTTCACTTTCATGGAGTCACTGCGGCGGCAGTATCAAATTAAGCAGAGCACTGCGGCGGCTGTATCAAATTAAGCAGGGCACTGCAGCAGCAGTATCAAATTAAGCAGGGCACTGCGGCAGCAGTATCAAATTAAGTGGAGCACTGCGGCAGCAGTATCGAATGAGCAGGGCACTGCAGCGGCAGTATCAAATGTGCAGGGTACTGCAGCAGCCGTATCAGATTAAGCAGGGTGCTGCAGCGGTGGTATCAAATTAAGCAGGGCACTGCAGCAGCAGTATCAAATCAGCAGGGCACTGCAGCGGCCGTATCAAATTAAGCAGGGCACTGCAGCGGCAGTATCAAATGAGCAGGGCACTGCGGCGGCAGTATCAAATTAAGCAGGGCACTGCGTCTCACCGCTCAAACCTCAAAATCACAAGTTCCACAAGCAACCACGACTTATCCAAGTGACCCTGCAGAACGCACGCGAGAGAGAAGATCGCTCGTCTCATAAGTGGGAATTTACCGAACGTGGCATTTGCGGGAGTTAACACTGTACGCAATCCCCGCAACCTCACACCAAATTTCAGGCCATGTAGATAGACAAGCATAGCCTATATACAAATCATTTAGTAAGCAGAAATCCGAAATTTATCTTAACATATTAAGTTAGAGGAAGATGAGGCTGAATTGATGCTTGAAGAATGCGCTTCTAGCAGCCATGATAATCACCAGTTGGCATTTATGCACAATTTGATTTGATGAGAGTCACAAGACTGATTACTCCCTACCAAATCATGTTGATGGATAAAAATAAAATAAAAATAATCATGTAACGACCACAAACGGAGGAAATAGCGGAGTAAAAGTACCGATACAACACTTAAAATGTACTCAAGTAAAAGTAAAAATACACAATTTTTAAACTACTCAAAAAAGTACAATAAAAAACTACTTAATTAGGGGGGACGGGGTTTGGTTTGGACGTGAGTATTGTACTTCGTTACTCACACCCCTGACTAATATATATATATATATACACTGTATATATACCGTATATGTACAAGGCTACGAATTGGTCCAAAGTCAAAGTTAAAATCGTCTTGAAAATTTTTTTTATTTTTCCCCAAAATTTGTATGTATGCAAATTGTATAATATCCAAGGTACACATTTCTAGTAATTGTGCATTTAATTCTCATATTGTATTTTCAGAAAGTTTCAGAATATTTGTCCTCTCCCCTAATTTGTCACTCCCTAAACACTGTGATAATTTATTTATAAGGGTTATATTGACCTATTAAGATTTTGCTTACATCTACATCACAAATATATAATTTTTTGCTATTTTATTAATTTTTTTCAGAGGTAAATCAATAACAGTTACAATATTTAAATATTATGACATATTTTAACAATATTTCAAGTGTAATTTGAGATTTGTTGTATTTTGAATCCAATCTTTCTTTGTAAATGGCATAAAGTTGATCATACTGATTTCAAAGTTAAGAATTCATTAGTTTGAATACACATTGAAACAAAAACCATCATAACATCGTAGTTGATAATTCAGTATACTTTATTTTTGTCAAAACATTTCGGTCGTGACTGCACATTTTCAGTATTGACAGTAATGCTTTGGTAGCAACCACATCACATTACAGAATTTTAACTTGCATACTAAAACACTACTAAAACATACTAAAATACTAATAATTTGCATAACTGTACTAAAATTGTGTTTATTTCCCCCAAATATGAGGATTATGTGTTCCCTTTTGTCACTACTGAAACAATAATGACATGTTTTGGTCGTGACTCTTTCAGTAGACTCTTTCGGTACTCAAACTCCACCAAATGTTTCGGCAGTGACAATTTTAGATACTTTTGAACCTATCTCAAAGATGATAATCAGCACCTGGTTAGCTAGCACAGTTCTGAACAGTTGTACACATATAAAAACTAAATGTTATGGAATAACTCCCAAAAAAGTGTGCTTAATTGCAGAAAAAATGTGTTCGGTAGTGACTTTCCTTAAAGTTACACACAGATTTTTTAGACTTTTTAACACATTTACTTCAAAATGATGGGGCCTATCTACTCACTCTGTAGCTATGAGAGAGAGGAACACAAGAATATTTACTGATCATAAAAGTAGGGGTGTAGTTAATTTCAGTCTCAGCCAATGGACTAAAACAAGCACTGTTTCGGTAGTGACATGAAAATGTGGGACACATTTTTTACATAAAGTTTCATAATTTACAAAGAAAATATTAAATAAATGTTTTTTTTTTTTACTTCACTTTTTAAAATAATCAAAAATATATTTTTAAAAACAACAATGGGAAAAAATAAAAAAATAATTTCAATATAATTTTCATAAGTTGAAATTTAGGAGTTAGGGTTCGGGAAACATCATACATGGTATAATGTGTTTCAATGGGAGTGTGTGTGTATGTGAGTTTTTTGTGCATTGAGGACATTCTGCAGTCTCAGCCCTTTGTTTGGGTATGCATCTTTTCTGGATTGTGTCAGATTTTATATAGTAAAAAAAAATCAAATAAATAAAAACATTTTTTTTCGGACATTCCATTCATTCCTATGGCCGGGTCAAAATGACACGCGAGGGAAACTTTTGTTACTTTTTTTATTACACCGACATAGAATCCTCGAATCGACTCACATTGTTTTGTGTGTGTGCTCCATGCTCAAGTGTGCACATTTATTGCATGGACGGAGCAAAAATGTAAGTGTCTAAAGCATGCGCACAGTTCCATTGAATGATAAATGTGTTTTAACAATGTCGTTGAACCGAATGTACGAAGGAAACTGTTAAAATAACCACAGCATTAACAACAACCTTGAAATAAGATCGTGAGGTTTATCTGATAATCAGATGCATGAAAGTAGCGTTCGTTGCTAACAGACATCGGGCGCGTTTTCTTTCAGAATCATCATTCGCCGATGGAGAGGAAAAGTTAAATACTATAGCATTTTATTTTATGAAAATTAGATAAAGAAGAGCATTGAAAGAGAAGTGATCTTGCGCACATTGAACATAAGACGTGCCAGGCTATATCTGAAGCTAAGCTGAATAAAAAGCAGAATGAACTGATAAAACGTTAAGACAATAAACACAATAAATAAATAAAATGTATGAATGATGCAGTTCTAATTGACATTTATTACAGTACAGAAACTATAAAGTATATTTTCTACCTTATTCGGTGCAGAAAATGTATTACTGTGTAAAACAATCATAAAATTGCCATTAGGAAAAATTATTATTACAAATGATTGATTATTGTCCAGTAGTGTATTTGATTTCTTATAGCAAATTCAAAGTAAGAGATACAAATATAATTCCTTGTAAATAATAATAATAATGCATACAATTATTGTATTTGACATTTCTGTGACTTCTGAAATTATGGCTATGCCCCTGGTGTGACAAAATGTTAGCCTATACATAATACTTTTAAAGCTCTTTTTTAAAATCTTGGCTTACATAAATTTCTACATATGCCATGTCATGCCATAGCATCATTAAACTAGAATCTAACAATGGACAAAGGTGTTTTTTCTCTTTTGTTTCTCTCTAACCAATGGTTCTGTAACCATACAGGCTGCTAATTTGTCCCCCCTGACTAAGCATTTAAAGAATTTAGGGGAAGCATTTCAATAATCCTGTGAATGCACTTAAAGAATGCAGAATTGAATCGTTAATCGAATCGAATCGAATGTAATTGTGAATAGAATTGAATTGAATAGTTCTGAATTTGCAAAAATCGTTCTATCGTTAATCAAATCAAATCGAATTTAATTGTGAATCGAATCTAATTGAATCGTTCGGAATTTGCAAAATTCGTTCTTGAATCGAATCGGAAACCTATGAATCGTGAATCGAATAAATTCGCTGTCTACCCAAATATTCACAGCCCTACTTTTTCCTCAGTTAAACTACTGCTGATGAGGCTTTTCCATAAAACTCTAAAGCCCTGTTTAATTGTGAAGTGAAGTGACACATGTGGCCAAGTATGGTGACCCATACTCGGAATTAGTGCTCTGCATTTATCCATCCAAAGTGCACACACACAGCAGTGAACACACACACCGTGAACACACACCCGGAGCAGTGGTGTGTTAAGCACCTGAATTTCACTTTGGTCTCTGGTTATAACTGTAATATCATCAGCATAGGCAGAGAGTTTAATAGAACAGTTTAGGGTGTTGACCTGTAGGCCCATTAACTCTCTTCTCAATTTACACAGGGTTCAATTACAATGCTATACAGTTGACCTGAAAGTGGACAACCTTGTCTGATTCCTCTTTTAACATTAATAGGGATACTTAACCCACCGCCCATTGTAATCATGCATGTCGCTTCAGTATATAAAAGTTTAATCCTTGAGATCAATTTTTCCCCAAAACCAAAAGCATTGAGGGTGTCAAATAGAAAACCACGATCAACCCTGTCAAAAGTATTTTCCTGATCCAGGGACAACAGACCCATATTGACATCTTTACAGTAGGCATAATCATCATAAACATCTCTGATTAAGTGAAGATTATCCATGATTGACCTATTCTTGACACAATATGACAGGTCTTCATGTACAATTTCATGCAGAACATTATTTAATCTATTTGCTAGAAGCTTGGACAAAATTGTATTTTATGTGCACAAAATTCTCCAGTCTCCAGTTCTTTAAAAGTGTTAAATCTCCCTTTTTTGGGAGCAATGATAAAACAGCACTTTGGCAGCTAGTAGGAAGAATAACTTCACTACAGCATTTCTGAAGTACCCTAAAGTAGTCATCTCCTATTATTGTCCAAAAAGATTAGTAAAACTCTGCCGGTAGTCCATCCAAACCAGGACTACGGCCTGAAGAGAGAGACCCTTAACAGCCAGAGAGACTTCCTCAAAGGAGATATTAGTCTCTAAGAGCTTTTTATGATCTTCAGTTAAAACAGGTAAACCAAAAGCAGCTCTCTTCTACAATGTTCGTCAGAGATTTCAGCAGTGTACAAATTAGAATAAAAATCAACAGCATGCTTTCGCATCTCCAATGGGTCCGAGGTAACATGTCCATTACTGTCCTTCAATGAAAGCATCAATTTCTGCTGACCCACTTTACGCTCCAGATAAAAAAAAAAAAAAAAGGAAAATAGTAGGAGCAAAGCTACGTATCACTTTTTTTTTCTCCTCGTTCCTACTTTCACTTCTGTTTTTCAGTTTTTTATTACATTTTCTTACTATGTGTCAATAAGTGTTGTTGTTACTTAGCATGTGTGTTTTTGGCTCAGTGTTATTTTTTTTAGGATTACTAAAACTACTGTCGTTTGATTTGTATTATTTGTATTTAGTGACGTTGTAGTAATGTTGTCATTTTATTCGTTTTTTATTATGTCTATATAGGTTTTTTTATTAAGTTTTAGTTTTTTTAGTTATTTCAGTACTTCAACATACAAAATGGAAATGAAATAAAATACAGTGGTGTGAAAAAGTGTTGGGCCCCCTTTTCCTGATTTCGTATTTTTTGCATATTTGTCACACTTAAAAGATTCATTTCATCAAACTAATTTTAATATTACACAAAGATGATGCAAGTAAATACAAAATGCAGTTTTTAAATGATGATTTCATTTATTAAGGGAAAAAAGCTGTCCAAACCTACGTGGCCCTACGTGAAAAATAAATTTTTCCTGTTAAATCATGAATAAACTGTGATTAACCACATTATTTGAGAAAGCTGAGTTAAATTTCACTAGCCACACCCAGGCCTGATTACTGCCAGACCTGTTGAATCAAGGAATCACTTAAATAGAAGCTGTCTGACAAAGTGAAGCATGCTTAAAGAGCAACACATCATGCCGTGATGTAAAGAAATTCAAGAACAGATGAAAAACAAATTAGTTGACATGTATCAGTCTGGAAAGGATTACAAAGCCATTTCTAAGGCTTTGGGACTCCAGCGAACCATGGTCAGAGCCATTATCCACAAATTGAGAAAACTTGGAACAATGGTGAATGTAATTGAGTTTTAAATTTTAGCACTGATTCGGGTGGATTCGAACCCCTGCAGACAGTCGGTCAGAACTGTTTTGACATCTAACTTGAAGAATTCACCACAGACTTCAGAATCTCATTTAAGCTTTTACTGATGGAAAAAGGTTGTGGTTCTAGAACAGAACACAAAGAATCGTACATTAACAAATTATTAAATAACATTTAGAAACAATGATCATGCCATAAAAATACTTTCAAGTATAAAATAAACACAAATTAAGGCAGTTTATCATGTATGTGCATATAACTAGAGCAGTCATTCTATGACAGCCCACAAGATGGCGCCATTACTGCACTAGACATGACTGAGGCACACGTTTTTTTATATTGTAAACAGCGAGACATTAATCGCGAAATAACTCGATAAGACGTTAACATACGTCACGGTAAATACTTAACATTACTTGCATCAGCTATAATGAGCATGAAATTAAAGCGAACGGTGACAATACTATTTGATGACCCCCCCCCCCCCCCCCCCCCCCCCCCCCCCCCCCCCCCCCCCCCCCCCCCCCCCCGTAAACACCCACATAAGTATGGCGCATAGCGCGAGATGAATCTCACTCGGCGGATCAAACAATCGCAGATATTAAATAAAGAACAACAAAATACACTTACTTTATATGCACGCACAACTATATTACATCAGTAAGTTTGAGATGTTGCCGACAAATGTGAGATGAAGCGGTTTGCTCATGAAAAGAGTTTGCGTTCTGCATGTCTGCTCAGCGCACCTACTCCACTTCCTGACCGCACGTGATGCACATGATAGTGACGTTGCAAATGTTGATTGGTCACAGGAAGAAAGTTCAAGAAGCCTTTTGAACAGTGAACCTTCCCAGGAGTTGCCGGCCAACCAAAGTTACTCCAAGAGCGCAACGACGACTCGTCCAGGAGGTCATAAAAGAACCCAGAGCAACATCTAAAGAACTTCAGGCCTCACTTGCCTCAATTAAGGTCAGTGTTCATGATTCAACAATAAGAAAGAGACTGGGCAAAAACGGCATCCATGGGAGTGTTCCAAGGCAAAAGCCACTGCTGACCAAAAAGAACACAAAGGCTCGTCTCTCATTTGCCAAAAAATATCTTGATTGTCCCCAAGACTTTTGGGCAAATATTCTGTGGAATGATGTGACAAAAGTTTAACTTTTTGGAAGGTTTGTGTCCCGTTACATTTGGTGTAAAACCAACACAGCATTTCATAGAAAGAACATCATAGCAACAGTCAAACATGTTGGTGGTAGTGTGATTGTCTGGGGCTGCTTTGCTGCTTCAGGACCTGGACAGCTTGCCATAATTGACGGAACCATGAAATCTGCACTCTATCAGAAAATCCTGAAGGAGAATGTCCGGCCATCAGTTTGTGACCTCAAGCTCAAGCGCACTTGGGTTATGAAGCAGGACAATGATCCCAAACACACCAGCAAGTCCACCTCTGAATGGCTCAGAAAAACTAAATTAAGGTTTTGGAGAGGCCAAATCAAAGTCCGGACTTAAATCCCATTGAGATGCTTATACAGTCCATTCATGCTCGAAAACCCTCCATTGTGGCTGAATTAAAACAATTCTGCAAGAAGAGTGGGCCAAAATTCCTCCACAGCGATTTGAAAGACTCATTGCCAGTTATCGCAACCACTTGATTGCAGTTGTTGCTGCAAAAGGTGGCACAACCAGTTATTAGATTTAGGGGCCAATTACTTTTTCACGTAGGGCCAGGCAGGTTTGGACAGCTTTTTTCCCTTAATAAAATAAATAATCATTTAAAAACTGCATTTTTTTATTTACTTGCATTATCTTTTTTGTAATATTAAAATTTGTTTAATGATATGAATCTTTTAAGTGTGACAAATATGCAAACAATTAAAAAAACAGGAAGGGGGTAAAAACTTTTTCACACCACTGTATATTGAATGTATTTATATATGTATATGTGTGTGGCTGTACATACACATACAGGTGCATCTCAATAAATTAATGTCATGGAAGTTAATTTATTTCAGTAATTCAACTCAATTGTGAAACTCGTGTATTAAATAAATTCCAATGCACACAGACTGAAGTAGTTTTAAGTCTTTGGTTATTTAATTGTGATGATTTTGGCTCACATTTAACAAAAACCTACCAATTTACTATCTCAACAAATTAGAACACTTCAGAAGACCAATTAAAAAACATTTTTAGAGAATTGTTGGCTTTCTGGAAATTATGTTCATTTACTGTACATGTACTTGGTACTTGTAGGGGCTCCTTTTGCTTTAATTACAGCCTCAATTCGGCGTGGCATGGAGGTGATCAGTTTGTGGCACTTCTGAGGTGGTATGGAAGCCTGAGGTGGTATAAACCCTTTACTTCAGTCTGTGTGCATTGACTTTATTTAATACACGGTTCACAATTGAGTTGAATTACTGAAATAAATAACTTTTCCACGACATTCTAATTTAATGAGATGCACCTGTATGTAGTGTTTTTTTGGTGTTTGTGCTTAGTGTTATGTTAGAATCATACTATACTATACCTTTGTTCTTTTTTAATCTTTTGAATTGTTTTTAGCTTTTTTTGTTTTCATTTAAATTTTTAGTTTTGAATGTTTGTTGTCTGCATTTGTCATTTTATTATTTAATTTTATTTTCTTAAATGTGTGTTTATATATATAGTATTTATAGAGTTTTAGCTTTTAGTTTTAATTACTTTTTTCTTATTTGTAAGTTGGGGCCCCCCTTTGGCGAAAAGCGTCTGCTAAATTACTAAAAGTAAAGTAAAAGTAAAGGAGCATCTATGTCCTTCAGAGTTAAATAAAGGCTTCTGATGAGAGCTCCTTTAACCCTTTCATCCAGAATTAAGCTTTTTTTCAGTCCAAAGTTCCTTTAAATTAACAGCATCATTTACAGTCATTTTCATTTCAATATTAACAATCTCTGTTTCCAGCCACTTTAATGTATTTTTTAAACATACAGAGGAAAAAGCTGAATATTTCTGAGAGAAATGTATTATGTGCACTTTACCAACTTCCCACCACTTGTATATACTTTTGGTCCCACTTTATATTAAGTGCCCCTAATACCTGTGTACTTACATAGTAACTGTGTTAGACGCATTGGTACATGGTATCTAGAGCTGTAATATTTCTGTAACTACACACATGTAACAACCCTCTGAATGGTTTTTGTAAGTACAAATGTTGTCACAGGACAGTATAACTACCTTTTGTCAACATATGTATAATGCATTGGCACAATGTGACCAGTGGTGGAGATGGGTAGGTTTAGGGTGGAAATGGGATCCAGGGGTGGAAATGGGTAAATTTAGGGATATGTAAAGTGGGAGGAGTTGGATCTCAAGTTGGTGGAGTTGGTGCACCACTGTAATACCAGTGTACTTACATGGTAACTCCTCAGGAACTGTCCACTTAATATAAAGTGTAACATTCTGTACACCAACCACAATTTATATGTAAAGTCTAACTTACTGGCCGCTGCTTTGTAACATCAGAGTAATTACATGGTAAATCCATAGGAATTGTTTACTTAATATAAAGTATAACACTTTCTTTACCAAAAAGTGCTGTTAGTCCTGTTACACATTTGTACTTTCATTACCAAAAAGTGTTGTTGCCAATGTCCTGTTACACGTTTGTACTTACACAAACCATTCGGAGTTTGTTACATATGTTTAGTTACACAAACATTACAGCTGTAGATACTATGTACCAATGTGTACTTACACTGTGGTTACATACTATGTACACATCTAGTTACTATGTAAGTACACATATCTTAGGGCCACTTAATATAAAGTGGGACCAATACTTTCAAAAAGACTCAAAAAGAAAAATGTTTGTCATGCTTCCCATAAAAAATTAAAAGCTCAACAAAAGTATTTCTCTTCTAAAGGGTTATTATTAAAATGCCAGTAGCAGCTCGTATGTGTACTTTTTAGTCAGGGTAAACCCAACCCTAATGAGTTTATGATCAGAAAGTATATTAGGAATAATTTCTGTGCTAAAAACTCTGTTTTTCAGGTTACAAGATATATAAAAACGGTCCAAACGAGCAGCAGAAATCTTATCATTACAGACTTTCACCCATGTATATTGTTTTATAGAAGGGTTGTGTTCTCGCCATACATCTGAAAGGTTCAGCTTTTTTATTACACAAGCTAAACAGGAGGCTGACTGTGCATGAGGTTCTTCTCTATTTCTATCAAGAGTAAAATCAAGAGTGCAGTTCCAGTCACCCACCCCCCCCCTCCCCCAGCCATTATGCCAAAAAAATAGCTAATTTCAGCCTTAACAATTAACAACCTTCCTGGCTCTACTTCTGTTTTTGATAAAACTTTAACATTTACAGTAGGAGAAAAAAGAACAGCCACACCAGCACTTAAATTGGTCCCATGACTGAGAACATACTCTCTTTTCCACCATAAACCCCAGTTCTGTCATGACCACTATCGTCAAAATGATAGATACTTAGCATAAAGTTTGGTTTGGTGGTATGGTTCTGTTCTGGGCAAAAACCTCCCTGCCCATCCATGCAGCCTGTCATGAATGAGCAGGGAGAGCAGCAATAATAACCCCCCTAGGGTTAACAGAACAGAACAAGGCAGATATCATTAATGTACTTAATGATATTTAAGTGTAACACTTTATTTCAAGATAAAGGAGTCTGATTAGCAAGGAATATCAGAAAGCCAAGTCCTGACTGTGGCGAAAGGAGGAGCTGGGGATGGAGGAGGGTAATTTGCTCCGGAGCAGGCTGAAAAGCTGCTGAATAATACTGAATAGAGCTTATATAGGAATGCCGCGATAGGTGTCATATTCCTATAGGTAGATGTGATCAGCTGAGAATCAGCTGATGCAAGCTTGACTCACGTGACCTGCCAGAACTAACGCTAAAGCTTAATTTAACTTAATCACTGCAAGTACTATGAGTTTCTTGCAAAAATGTAACACTCAAATCTTTCAATCCAATGATTACTGATAACAACTCATTCTTTCTCCCATCACCTCATCCCATTGATATTAAGAGAACTCACCCTTAAGATCTCCATAAGGAAGAGAGAGAAAAGGAGAAAACAGATCAGATAAAGAGCTTTCATAAAAACGTTTCCAGCCATTATAGTTATTTAGATTTTCCCCTCGCTTTTCCCATCCTTTTTCCTGATCTAACAACAGTTAAGTACTTTTTAAGATGAAATATTTTCTGTTGTGAAAGCTCATCTTAGCTACTTACTTTCCTAAACCACATTACTGAAGCAATAAACTTTTCAACATCGGGGAAGTAGTCTTTTATTTCAACACCTTCTTTTCCTTTTGTCTTATCAAGAAAAGAGTTGATCTGCTTAAGGGGATATATATCTTTCACAACCTCCTTAGACACATCAGACCACTGCTCATCATCTCTCATTCCATCATCGGTATACTGTGAACTCTTAGTCTCATCAGCCATATTTTCCTCCGAAACACATGTCTGTACAGTATCATCATCAGCATCACTCTGGTCATAATCATCACCAACACTCACAATTTTATCAGGTAAATGACTGCATCCAGATTCCTCCACACAGCCAGCATTAACATTAAGGTCACTCACCTCCTGCTGCTTGTTTACTTCCTCTGTAGCTCCTTTATCCTGCTCCTCAGCTCTCTGAGATTCTGTGCTATTTACCTGAGGATCAACGTTATTTTCATCACCATGAGATGTAGAAGCGCACTGTTCATCTTTATGCGGACACGCAAAGCGCTTGTGGCCCGAGTCACGACATTCAAAACACCTCAAATTCTCAGTGCTCACGTTCACCATGAAAGAGTTCTCTCCATGAGTAACACAGAAAGAAACATCCAAGGTCCACTCCGGCGAGTTAAGAAACATATATACACATGTCGCCTAAAAGAAAGAACGTGCTTTAACATGGCGTCTTCACATCTGAGGGGGACCGCTTTAATGGGACTTGCTATCTTACCAAATCTTACTAACTCTTTCACAAAAGCTTAATTAGATATGAAAGGCGGGCATTGGAAATGGTAACTTTAGTTGCTGGAGCAGATAGCGGGGTTACTGGAACAAAAGTTTCCTTCACCCATATTCCGCTCACAGTCAACTCATTGACGAGTAATTCCGATTTAAAAACACGACTACCACTTTGATCATCCTGGAAGCCGAGACGATATTTTCAAAACCAAGTTTTTGACTGATAATCAAGAGCAATTCCTCCACTGTCACCCTGGACTCAGGTACACACCTGCAGCCGTTTTTTTCAGCATCTTTCACCCAGGCTAAAGTTCGCACAGAAACTGGGATCTGATGGATATCAGATAAGGTGTCTCACTGGCAACATCCATGAAAGATAAGTACACATCATATACAGCATTGCAAAGCATCAAAACGTCAAGGATCCCCACCCAATGACTGCAGCGATGAATTGTACCGTCTTCATCTATCCATCTTACCATACTAGTCCTTTTCTTATTGTTCCCCAGTCACGCATAAAGCAATTGTAAATTCACGACTGATTATTGGGTATTGAGGCAAGTACCACGGACATGGATTAGGCCATGATCCTGGATTCTTGCTGAACCAAAATCAGAGCGTAACAATTGCTGCGTCTCGCTGTGTTCTGCTCACAGTGAAGGGAAATGTTCTATTCTATGGTGCGGCTAAATGGTGCTGAATATTGGAATCATAACACCTAGTCCTATTATACAAACTCCATGTGGCATTGACCGACTTGGAGCTTGATAGGTCCCACGCAGTATCGGATGTGTCCTCAGCCGTGATGACTTCCAGTTATTGATTGGACCTTGTACGGGATGTCATTGTGTCTCTTCTTGAGTTGAAGTTGGTGGCATCAGTCATTGGAGATGAAGTTGCCAGCTGACCCAGAGTTGAGGAGGGCATGGACTGAAATACAGTGGAGAGAAGAAGTGAGTTGTACAACAGTGGTAAGTGAATGTACATTAACTGAAGAAGAGGAAACCATACTCACCACGGGTCGTGGAGGACGGATGGGACATGCCCATAGTACAGTACATGTCCATTCTGGCCACAGTATAAACATAATCCCTGGGTCAGCCGACGTTGAGGATCGGCCGAAGACAGACGAGTCAGATGGGTGTTGTCGATTTGCATGGGCTTGTGGGTTGGATCTGGAGTGCTGGGATGTTCTGGCTGGCGGAACAAGATGGGTAGATTTTGACACATATTGTCCTCCATACAGTCTTGCATTCGATTTGCCACTCGGATTGAGAGTTGGATGAAGCGCTCAAGCCCGATGGTCTCGTTGTAGGATGAGAGATGCAACCGCAGAGAGGGCTCTTGTCCTTGTCGAAATGTGGTTAACAGGGAGTGCTTGTTCCAACCACTTGAAGCTGCTAGCATGCGGTAATGGAGAGTATAATCTTGTATGGAACTCGTGCCTTGTTTAAGATGATAAAGCTGCTCACCGATTGAATGTATCCAATGATTGAGTGATAGGTCCATTTTGCTGCCACAAGCATTCTGCCCATTAGAGCGCTTGACCTGTTAACAACGACAAAATAAATTAGATTTTAGCCCTCTCAGTTGGGAAACGATGCAGTTGCATCTCTAGGGTGAGCGAACACTGCAGGAGGAAGCCATTGCAATCATCCACCGAGCCAGAGTAGGGTGCCGGATTGACCATGGGACTGGCAGCGTAGATCGATCCGGAAAAAAAGTGACTGGCGGTGAAACAGGTGCTGGCGTGGTCGTGACTGGTGGATTGATAACACGGCGAAGTGAATCTACGAGCTCCTGGAAGGGGTCCACGCCTGTCTGGTTCATGATGGTACGGTCTAGTCTTCTGTAATGGGAAGTCAGACTCCTGTAGGGTATCAGACTGAATCAGAAAATTTAAGATTTGATCAAGAACATAGTTGAAACACGAGGAGTCGAATTCCAAAGAGGCCCAAGACACAGGATGTTCGTAAATCAGATCCTGGTGCCACAGCCGAACCAACAGCACTTTGAGTAGCTCATCAGCTTTAAACAAAATAACACTTATTGACAATTCCATGAAGATTGTCAATTTTGGGGGCAAGTAATCAAGATTAAATAATCAAAGAGATGCACAGCATGACCATCACATGTGAACCAGTGATAGTAATCATGGTCACGAGCTCTTCGGATTTATTTTTCCCCCCACCTCGACGACAAAGAACAGACTGAGATTCCTTACAGACCTTTTAACCTCTGGTCTTCACAGAACATGTCCCTATCCACAGAATGGCACAGAAACTGCCTTTCCATACACCTCAATGACACTAAAAGGACCTGAGTAACTAATCATTTCTATATACCTCCATATCATGTATGTAACCCACACATTAGACTATCACGTTTTAATAATTTATTGTGTATGTATTTTGAATAACTATTGAATAGTTTATAGGATTATATTCATGTTTAGTATTTGTGTGTTTGAATCTTCATGCTTGAAATTTTTCTTCCAATCAATTCTTTGTCAAATGTATCATATTCTTGTTATAGAAATCATGTCCAAAATTATACTCTGCAAGAGCGGAAAAAACTCGGACCATGTGACATGTGATAAGATAACATTTGATTTATGAATAGGGAGGAGAAATATACAACACCCCAAGCAAACAGTGTCTAATTGGTCAAAACACCAGTTGGGATGTGTCCAACAGCCGTTTTAAATACTCAGGACACCATCAAATCATCCCTTTTTTAATCATGCCTTTTCCCCTTCTCTCTTTTTAGTCATAGCTTTGAGCGTGCTCTGGCTTACACGCCAGCTCCTCCAAAACCATGAGGAGAAACGCCACCTAGTCTCGTCAAACTTTACTTCTATTTCTTTACTTTAGTTTCTTTTATTTTCCGTTGAGAGTTTCGTGTTCCGAGTTAAGTTTTGCCTAACGCCGTGTCTCCGAGTCTGACCTCGAGTGCCGTCTAAAACTTCAACTTCAACCACAACTCTGCGTCGTCAGCCAACTCCCAACCACTGGCTTCCCAAGACTGAATTTCCAGCCAATCAGCAACCTCGGGAAACACCCTTTTTTGCAAGGACGACAACAAAGGGAACCCTGGACACAGGCAACACAAGTACCTCCAGATCCTAGCTGAACTGGTGCATTTAATATAAATTTTAACCTCATCGAGGAACTCAATTCGAGGGTTAATTAAGTGATTGATGGTTGTTTAGGTCTATGCAATTGGACATATTGCTGTAAACTTGGGATTTCACATTTTCATTCTCTTAAACGAACTATTTCCTCACTTTCTCTCTTTCTGTAACTTGTGTGAATGTGTGTGTTCATGTCTTAGATTTATCCAATAAAGCCTTATTTATATTGAAAAGAGAAGTATCTTGTGTTTTGTGCTTACAAGTTAATTTATTTAACTGCCGATCTTGTTACTGTGCTGATTAATAGTTTTTTCACTATATTTTGGATATAAATATCCATTGCAGAGTTGATGTTATGTTCAGTGAATCGCTGGCCGTCTCAGTGATCAGCCGTAAAACAGTGATTCTGTCCAAATTCCCTTTAAAATCTTAAATGATTCCCTTTGAGCTAAATTGACCTGCTTCCCTTACACTCCGGACACAGACAAGTTGAATCCAAACAGCCAGGTTTATTGTACAGATTGAAATGAGCAACAATGGCAGATGAGTAATGACAAATATAGAGTCTTTGATGCAGGGAATGTAGATAATGAAGATGATGATCTCTTTACTAGGATAACTGAGCACACAGAGAGTGAATGGATTGATGAAGGGGTTTTCCAGGAGCTGGTTCCAATTAACTGTTTCAGGTAAGTAGAGTGGGAAGACACGGGAAGACACAGGAGTACACAGGTGAGACGAAGGCGATCAAGGGACTTGAAGCAGGTAACCCTAACACATAGAGATGAGTCTTCATTCCACAAGGGAGACCAGACAATATGACTGAGTGAACTGTGTGCTCTTATAGTGCAGGGTGATGATTATCCGGTGTGCGTGCTCAGAACTCGGGTGATTGTGATCGCTGATAAGTAGAAGAGCCTGGTGGGGGTAACCTCTTGAACACTCATGTAAGGAATTTAACTCATTGACTCTTATAAGGGAATTAATCATTAATTTGATTTCTAGCTCAGGTTTTGAAAGGACTCGAATCTGAAAATTCGAAGTCAACCTGATTAAAACTGATTTCAAATTTGATATTTTACACTTTATCAGCTACTCGTCCAGTGAGACGTTAATGTCAGTGTATATTAACAATTTGACTATGTAATTATTCCGGCCACGGGTCTATGTTTCTTTTAAATTTTTTTATCCTTCGATATCACGCTACGAGCTAGGTAGCAAGGATCTTTTGGCAAAGGTTTTAACCTTGAAATTATGACACCAGACGATGATTATTTAAAAATTAAACATGAATTTATTGGCTATTCTAAATTACATTGACCATACACACACACATACATACAGTCTCTGTAGAATGAACAAAAAAAAAAAAAAATGTTGTTACAGAGGTTCTGAGGAAGTTTCGCAAGTGCTACTCGTTCACAGTGCTTTACTTCAGCCTGAGAGAATCACAAAGCAGATGTTTGTCTTAAGTTTACTGCTTAAATCAATCATCAGCGCCAGTTCAGCAGATACAAGATTTTGTTCGTTACTTGCGTTGGGTTTGGCTGCTGGAGGGAAATTCCGTTGCTGATTAGTTACTGCGGTGACGTTTGGATGATGTCCTTTTGGGAGAGCCCTCGTTGGAATGGTTGGTTGCCGGGTTATGGAAGAACCTCGAAGTTCGTCTAAGAGAGTATTTTGCTTAGCTTTAGGCTTTGAAGTTCAGCAGTCGCAGAGTTTCAACTGAAGTGTTTGAGTTCTGGAGTCTCGCTTGTGCGATGTTACGGCATGGGAGCGCTTTGTCGCGCGGTCACCAAGGCGGAAAGCCACAGTTCTAGAGAGAGTAAGCAGCGAGAAGCAATTGAATTTGTGTTGCAGTGGGGGTTTGATCCGCGGCATAAGTCTGTCCCACGGGTCATTGTTCCAATCAGATAGTGGCTGCGGGGCTTAGCCACGCCCTGTGTGGTTCCTTTTTTTTATGCACAAGTCACATGCTCCTGTGGGCGTATTCCTGCAAGTTTTAATAGCTTATTATAAAAATATCATCACCGGAAAATGATGCCGAATATACATTTTTCACTCACACCAATGTTTTGTGAATAAAACAAGCTTTCATTCAAGCTCAAACAACAGGTATTTTGCATACACAGTAATCATAATAACTAAAAAGAAAAGTTATAAGACAAAGATTAAGATATCATGGTTTCAATAAACACATATAAAATATATATATATATACGGCATAACACATACAGTGGATACATTTACACTACTTATGAGTTTTAAACGATTGTCTTTTAAAATTGTCATGCAAGGTTCTGTTTCTCTTGTTCTAAGAAAAGGACGCGGGTCCGCTGGGTTTCAGAAAGGGGGGGGATGCAGATGTTCAATGGGTCATGTGATGGTCATGCATAGATCCCGTGTCCGCAGGCCTGAGGGCGTCAGTTAATTGACTTCCTGTGCCTACACTGGTTCTATACATTAGCGATCATGAGACATCTCGAGGTATCTATATGTGGTGAAAGAAATTTTCAGTCCTGATACAAAAGATCTCTGTGTTATCTCCTGATTGGATTAGTTCGAAGCCTCATGATGAGTTGATTCAGTGGCATATCAGTGTCCGTTCATGATAGAAATCCCTACACTCATAAATTAAACAAAACCTCTCTGATCATCAGCTTCATATATAAAACCATCATCTCCCCATACATAAAAAAAAGAATTAACATAATTTATAATAAGCATATTCTTGCATTAATTTCTTCACAATAAGATCCACATCCACAATAAGAAAGGGTAGGAAAGTAGAAAGAAACAGTAGTGTGAAAAAACAACAACAACAAATACTGATACCCATTGTGCACTTATTTTAGTTTACTTTTCACTGCCCGGTGTTTCGCCCTGACTGGTTTTACTCATTGCCTAATTACTGATATGTACTTTTTTAATTGAAACCTTTTCTGCTGAGATAATACTTCTAGGCTGCATTCTTGTCTTGCTTTCATAACGGATAACACAAATTTGTCTAAATCTGAACAAAACTGACCAATTTCAACTTTTTTAACCTGTTTCTCATTCAAAAAAGCATTAATCTGCATAACCGAATACAAATCACTTCCACAATTAGCCACATTATGGTCAGCACATGTATCATCATCTCTACAGTTGCTTCTGACAAATCATTAATTTCTTCACTTGTCCCATCATGTGTCTCATTTTCCTGTACTAGATCATCAAAAACACCTCCGTTACCAACATCAACTTGGAAGCTCAGCATCATTCACAATATTTTCAGAAACATTTTGCCTTACCTCAGTGTAAGTATCTGCCATTTCAGGTTGTTGCAGTATATTTTTCGTCACAATCTTTGGTCTATTGGGTGTTTCTGATGGGCCTTCCTCTTCAGTATTATCTGCTTTGTGTAGGCAGGTGAAACGTTTGTGTCCAATATCCCCACATTCAAAGCAACGTAAAGTCTCCGTACTAGTGTACACTATGTATGAGCTCTCTCCATGAGATACTCGGAATGACACATCAAGCATTTTAGTGGGAGAGCTCAAAAACATGTAAACCTGTCTCCTGAAAGATAGCGCATGTTTAAGTGCAGCGTTTCTACAACCTAACGGAATCTCTTTTATAGCGCCAGCAATTTTGCAAGAAAAGAAAAAAAAACAAAAGATAAGAAAGCAGAAAAAAATAGCAAACACTCTCCCACACGTGTCTCTCTAACGCACACACACTCCCGGCATCCATTCCGAGAGAGAGACAGAGAGAATGATTTTATTTATTTATTTTTCAGCCATGTTCCTTAATGCAGCCTTGTTTCATGACTTTCATGACCCTGCAGGGCCAATTAACCACTGTATTGGAACCACAAAGTTAAAATATGCTGGGGGTTTTTCCATTCTCTTTGTCTTGTAATCTGTAATCTTTGATCCATCCATGTATGCAAAACTCTCTGATGTTTTTCTGACCACTTGAATGTGAGCGTAAGGCACAGAGATATTCTTTATTTGTATAAATAACAGGCTGGTGTCAGGGTTATGGACCTGTCTGTGTGTGTTTTTGCTCCCTCTGACCCAGTTTCTGTCTCCCGTTGATTGTGTTAATTTGATTCCAGGTGTGTCTAGTTCTTCCCCCAATTATCCTGTGTTTAAAAGCCCTAGTCCTTTCAGTCAGTGTTTGTCGGTTCTGAACGTCATTATATGTGTTCCTATGTCGCCTACGTACCCCTTGTGTTTGGATCATTAAAAGAGTGTGGTTTGAAGCTATCTCTGTGTCTCCTCGTTCCGTGCTCCGAGTGAAGTGTGGCAGCTGGGGCCCGTTCTTCGTACATCGCTGACTCCGTTAGTTGAATTTGATTGTTGACGATTTGGCATGATCTTGGATTGGTTGGTTCTTCGAAGCTCATCCCGGAGTTGCTGTCATAGCAACAGGTCCGTAAGCTTAAACCTGCTCTGGAGCAGGCTTATTTCATGTAAACCGGATTAAATTGCATCTTTTTAAGCATATTTGATACTTAAAATCTGTCCCAGCCACCGTTACTTTGTTACAAGAATATCCTACTGATCCAGGGACAATAATTTAAAAATAATAATCATTTAAAAATAATATAGGCTAATAATATTGTGTAGTCTATAATGCTATAGATGCAGCCAGTTTTACTCACTGAAAGATTTTTGTCATAAAATAATTACTTCATAATTGTATTAGAGTCTTACACGCATGCTATACAGATAATGTATCTCGTGCATTAATTTGAGTGGTGACCGCTATTATGGGAGTGGCTTGATGGAGCACAGGAGATGCAGATAACATGATCTTGAAACTTTAATTAATGGTGTCACGTAACAAATCTGTTTCAAAGATAAAATTAAATGAATTGCTACATTGAAATAAAAATATTATAAATTGGGAATCATGTAAAAAATAAAATAAAAACGGTGCGCATTTCATTTATCTATTATAACATTTATGTAGTTTTGTTTGCTTGGCTGTTTCCTTTTATAGTTTTTCATCAGGTGTCTGTTTTAAAAAAAAAATGTAATTATGATGTCATTACGTTGCTGTCTTGCCGCCAGCCAATCACTGCATTGCTGATCGTGGTTTCGAGTATCGATACATAGCTCCTTTTAAACCAACCCATGAACGCGCAATTATCTCAGATAACTCAATCCAGCCATACTAATCATCAACAACCGGCACATTCGAAGAACCGAATTAGCCAGATCCTGATTAGCGCGATGATATCATCTTGGATGTGACATTTCATCTCGGATGTAATAAGCGATGTATGAAGAACGGGTCCCCGGTGTTCACATTTGTGTTTGCCTTTTGCTGAATGTTTATTATCCCTGTGTGAGGTTTAAACCTACCCTGGGGGCGGGGGGTTGTAACTTTTCTTTCTAATTTGTCTCTCTCGCTCTCCCTCACACACATGCCCAGAAGCTTTTAATTCCAAGTCACAAAAATGCTGAACAAATACCTTCACTTTGCTAGATGAGAGTCATAAGCAGATTGTCAAAATATTGCACCAAACGACTGAGGACTGATGTATACATTGCAAACAGCGCAGTTTTGAAAGCAAATTCTGTGGAAGGGCATCTACCCCCTCTACGCTCATCTCTTTTGTAATAATAATGATACAGAGGCTAATTTACTGGATTGTGCACAGTGTTTACTTCAACAAAGGTGCAGACCATTGTTTCCCCATAAAGTTGTATAGATGAATGCATGTTATTTTGTAAAACCCCAGTTTGTTTTTGTTATCACCATTACTGCCATTGTTTGCTTGGATTTTCATTGTCCTCAAATGATTCCCAGGGTTCTGCTTCTTTCCTGGGAGGGCAGAAGGTGAAAGAGAGGAATTAGAGACAGAAAGATACTGAGAGAAAGAGAATGAGAGAGCTACATGTCCAGGCCCTATGGAGCGGCACCAGAGAAATCTAGAGAGCTCCAGTGCTTTCATACTGTTCCCCCAGATGTACCCCACAGTGAATATAGCTGCACACACAAGTTAGTGAGAAAGACAGTGTGATAGAGAATATCTTTATGAAAAAGACATGATAGTGAAATAGTGCTTCTAAAGGAGGGAGGCATACAGTATATCATATTGAAAAGGGGTAAGAGGTAGGTGTTCACAGCCAAATGTGTCTGTTTAAATTCATTACTTTACAGCCAAATGTATTAACATTCATGTACAGAACCTAATGATCAGCCCATTGTTGTTGTTTTTTTCTTAAAGGGGATGTTTTGGCTCAGATTCAATTAGCATAGAGAGCAATTGTGAAGTCAAAGGGGAGCTTGTATCATGTTACAAGTTAATGTAAATGCCAGCATTCAAAGGATTATCTTGGAGCTGAACAGTCCTAATTTCCCCAACACTTGGGGCGTCATGTATTAAACCTATGTAAATTTTATCCT
Organism: Sinocyclocheilus anophthalmus; assembly: GCA_018155175.1. NCBI lineage: Eukaryota > Metazoa > Chordata > Actinopteri > Cypriniformes > Cyprinidae > Sinocyclocheilus > Sinocyclocheilus anophthalmus. The sequence continues at coordinate 507,787 of JADLZN010011236.1, forward strand.
ATAAGTAATAGCCTCATCCTAAAAATGAAACAAAATAATTAGTGAACATAAAGAGTACTATTAGATTCAATGATTGTAATTGTAATGATTGCACCCTGCAGTGGTGTATTTTCTCTCTTTGAATTATGCTGGATCCTTCTTGCATTTTTGTCGTGTTGAAAAAGTTAGTGTGACACTAAGAGTGGGCAAATATAGAAATTATTTTTGAGAGATAGTGTCATGAAGCAGGCACAGAAGGTAGGCAGAGGCATGGATCTAAGTGCAGGAAATAAATGAAAGCAAACACAAACAGTGAACACGAGGAACAGGAGCATTTCAACAAACAACTGACAAAGCACAAAAGAAACAAGGGCTATACAAACACAGGAGAACAAAAGGACCAATGAGTTACCATGACAAGGGACAAGGCACAAAGGGACTAGACATGGGTAGTGAACACAGGAACATGTAACATAGCCCCCCACCTAGGGAGTGGATTCCAGATGCTCCAAACCAAAAAGTTTAAAAATAGAAAATACATAACAAAAGTCCAGGAGGGTGGAGGAGTGGAGGTAGTCCAGGGGGCCGGGATGGAGGGCCAGGCGCATGGAGTGGAAGAGGGCCTGGAGACTGTGGTGGAGAAGGCAGAGCGGGTAGCCAGGGTGGAGCAGGCAGAAAGGGTGGCCATGGCAGAGCAGGTGTCCAGGGTGGAGTAGGCAACCAGGGTGGAGCCAGCGGATCAAGTGGCCAAGGCAGAGCTGGAGACCGGGACGGAGCCAGCAGATCAGGCGGCTAGGGCGGAGCCAGCAGATCAGGAGGCCAGGGGGAAGTAGGCAGAGCAGAAGACTACCAAGGCAGGGCAGGTGGAGCTGGTGACCACCATGGCAGCACAGGCTGGGCTAGCGACCCCGACGGTGGCACAGGGGGTGCTGGTGACCACCACGGCAGCACAGGCAGGGCTAGACACCACGATGGTGGCACAGGTGGAGCTGCAGACCCCCACGGCGGCGCAGGCGGCACAGGAGACCACCACGGTGGCACAGATGGAACTGAAGACCCCTTCAGCAGAACAGGCAGGGCCGAGGACCACCATGGCGGAGCTGAAATAGACAGGACAGAAAGGTTAGAAACAGCCTCCGTGACCATAACAGGACAGGCAGAGAGTTCAGGGATGATCTCAGTGATTGTGTAAAGGCAGGCAGAGCGTACAGCACACAGGGACTAGACATGTAGAGTGAACACAGGAACATGTAACAGATGGGAATTATTTTGGATTGTTACCTTTCAGACTTTATGAACAATAGGTTTAAATCAGGGGTGCCCAAACTCGGTCCTGGAGGGCCGGTGTCCTGCAGAGATTTGCTCCAACCCCAATCGGACACACCTGAACCAACTGATCAAGCTCTTTCTAGACATACTAGAAACTTCGTGGCAGGTGTGTTGAGGCAAGTTGGATCTAAACTCTGCAGGATACTGGCCCGCCAGGAATGAGTTTGGTCACCCCTGGTTTAAATGATGAGGCATTATTTATTTTGATGTTATAAAACAATTTCCAAAATATAATTAAAAATAACAACATAATTCAGTTCTGCTTCAGAGAGATCTCAGTCGCTGCGTCAGTGTGCGCCGCCATCTTATGAAGGTCACAGAAATGAAGCATTGCATTTAACTAATTTTTATATTTTTGCAAGTACAGATAAGGTGCAAAATGTTCTTGTTTTATAAATAGAATTTTTGGAATCTCTTAGTCTTTGCCCTATGCACCTATCTAATTCCATAACATTATCCCATTGTAATTACAGTGCAAATAGAATTTGATAAATAATATTTTGTTGATTGCGATTTTATTTGATTGGTAACAACACAATAATATATAGTGTTATTTAATCTAAGTAATTAAAATATGTTTAGCAGTATGTAAGTTTATATTTTATAAACAATTAGAGGGTAGATTAATAATTAGAGTTGCCCTTTTTTGGCTTGAGCATTTGTCCCCCAAAATGTCTGTGCATGTATGTCAGTAATGATAGCAATACAGTATTTATTTTTTGAAAACTGCGGGTGAATTTTCCCTTGCTATGGTTGTTTTTCCCATGATTTAATAAGAATGTAATAATGTTTTGTGTCAGTCTTGCTGATTTCAGAACTGCATACTACTATTTCTTAAAATTAGCAAGAGTATCAAATTTATATTTGACATTCCAAATTCAGCATCTCTATTGAATGATGCAGTCTGTCTTAGTCCATCTGTCTGTGATAGCAATATGCACTTAATGTGGTAGATTCATAGGTCAGGTGTTCACTAAGAATGAAATTCAATAAGCGGTAACTCTTTAGATTACAGCCCGCAATGTAATGTTTAATTAAACAGAATTTACAGCATACCTATTTGTAACTATAGAATACCTCCACAGTACCTACTTGTAGGTATAAGGGAACAATATGCAACATTTGGGGAATAAAGGGGGTAATAACCTGCAAAATTATAAAGCATTTATATTGTAAGTATTTATAACTAAAGGGCACCTATTCTGAAATGACATGGTATGTATGACACACAGATCGAAATTTTCCATGTAAGCATAACTTACAGCTGTTCGTATGTGTAGGTAAACGGAAACAATATGCAATGTTTGGTGGATAAGGGGGTAATGACTTGGAAAATTAAAAGTATTTATACTATTAGTATTTCATAAGTAAGTTGTAACTGTTCTAAGATTACGTGGTATGCATGACCTACTGTGTTAGGCAACAATATTATGATTTAGAAGTTGCCTTATGTTAATAACACAAAATATTTGATGCAGATACACTACGTACTGGGTACTTATTGTATTATTACAACATATATCTTACATGACTGATGCAAATAGTAAACTGTAGTAGGCTATAATTTAGTAATTATAGTAAAGTTAAAAACCACCATAGTCTTTATAAAATGTTACCACAGTTTGCTTAAGAATATATGCTATATTATTTACTAGTGTTTCTTTATGTGGTATCATGGAGATTATAAAGTTTGGGGAAATTATGTAACGAGTTTCTGCTATGATTTGGTTTAGAAATTTCTATATGCAAATTTACCTGATGAAAGAACATTGCATTTAGTCATCTGAGCAGCGAGTCCGTCAGCAGCATTGTACCGTCGAGCTGTAGTACAGTGGAAAACTAGATTATGTTTTTCTAGCTGCTCCCAGGATATAACATATAAATATAACATCATAATACGCAACACATGTATATCTACTGTATAATTTATGTTTTATGATAGCTGTAGTGCTGTTGGTGCACTGTATTTGATTCGAGGCAAGTAGAATAAAATTTACTACATTTTTCTTAAATACTATGCAAACATACACCCTTGTTATATGTAGTTACTGTATAAGTGTAACATCCACAGGCTGTAATTTAAAGTGATCCTTTGTCACCCTCTTGTTACGTGTAGTTACTGTGCAAGTGTAACATCTGCAGGTTGTTATTTAAAGTGATCCCTTGTTACCCTCTTGTTACGTGTAGTTACAGTGTAAGTGTAACAACTGTGGGCTTTAATTTAAAGTGATCCCTTGTTACCATCTTGTTACGTGTAGTTATGGTGTAAGTGTAACATCCATGGGCTGTAATTTAAAGTGATCCCTTGTTACCCTCTTGTTACGTGTAGTTACTGTGTAAGTGTAACATCCACGGGCTGTAATTTGAAGTGATCCCTTGTTACCCTCTTGTTACGTGTAGTTACTGTGTAAGTGTAACATCCGCGGGCTGTAATTTAAAGTGATGATTCTTTGTTACCCTCTTGTTACGTGTAGTTACTGTGTAAGTGTAACATTAAACAATTTTAGTTATGCTACAATAGATATGTTTCAAAATTATTAACAATAAACTGTATTACATACAAACCCAATTCCAAAAAAGTTGGGACACTGTACAAATTGTGAGTAAAAAAGGAATGGAATAATTTACAAATCTCATAAACTTATATTTTATTCACAATAGAATATAGATAAACATTGTAGTGAATCAGCTCATGATTAATATGAATACTTAACCATAACTAGTTATAATTAACTATTCATATTTTAGTCCGCTGTAGATATTTAGCTGACCTCTTAGGGTCAACTGTCTTGTTAATTCTAAGACGTTAATTTCCTGGTTATGGGAAATAATTTTCTTACTGTACAATTCTATAAGTTTGTAACGTAAATCCGCATGATTATTGACTCCGGTTATGAGTAAACAATGAACACGTCAAGTGTGATACAAGTAAGGTTTTATTAACTACATAAACACTTAAACTAGTCGAACATACTACATAAACACATTAAGCCAGTCTAACATACACATACACACACACAGATATAGTTGGTATAGGAAAGGGTTAAAGTTAGCACTAAAGAAAGAGACATAAGGAATTACATTTATGGAACCATTTTGCATATTCAGCAGATCTAAAACCTGAGGGAAACGTCAGATTCTTAGTTCAAACAAACCTTGTGAAAAGGTGTAACTGATACTTAATGCAACAATTAAATCGACTAAGTTTGATACTAGCGTATGTCTGAAAAAGATTCCTGATACAATCTTAAGGCCCAAGATCTTGCTGAAAATAGTTGATGAAAAGAACCAGTTTGAGACAGAGTCACTTGATGAATGAAAAGGACTAGGCCGGAGCCTGGCACAATGCTTTGGTATCCTGAAGCGTTTTTTCTCACATCTTCATCTTTGCTTCTGACTGAACCACCGACTGGGCGGGTCACATGTAGTGTGGCCTTTTAAAGCCTGCAGAGTTTCACGCCTCTCAAGATGGGTTCGTCCTATGAGGAAGGCTGAAATCCCAAGCGGTAGGTTGGAAATACTGGGGATTTTTATTACTCTTTGTCTGTAAGCATGGTATTTCGCATATGTAATTCGCTGGAGTGTTGATGCACGAATTAGTACAGATTATTAGAACATCAATATGTTGCATAGGTATCAGCATATAATATACACGCTTGTTTCGCTCATAAGAAGGCGAATTCATAGATACTAGACATGCAATAGGTGAGGTTATATTAACTAGTGGTTTATGATAACATGAATAAAACAGCATATACTACAACAGACAATATACAAGAACATTAATGGTATACACAATGATCTGAAGGATATGTGTTTTCATTCAAAGAAAGGTTTTCCTATGATTTAATTAGAGAACAGTCCATTTCTCTGTGCATTGTGTGTCTTTCTCATGAGTAAACTGAGGGAGTTTCTCCCCTACATTCCTTTTAGGCCATAAAACCAGTGATATCATGATTAGTTGTCATGGTGATCAAGGTGGGGGATGGTGTTCAAGCGAAGCCCTGGCATCCAGTCTCTTGAATGAGGGGACTGTGACAATTTGTTAATCTAATGAATAAATTGATTTGTTAAATCAAATAAAAATTATTGTGTCAGATTGGTCGAGACGCTACATATTTTCCCCCTTTCGAGCGTTGTTGTCCGTAAAATAGACAACAACGAGCGATGTCAAGGTGCAGAAAAATCGAACACACACCTGCCACTCACGACTTGGAGACAGTGGTGGCTCTCTGGCTGTTTGTGCCTCCAGGAGTGGTTGTGGTGCCGTGGTGATGTAGGCTGTAGCAAGGTGAGGGTCCTCGAGCTTATGCAGCAGGTGTCTAGGCTGTGTCACCTGTCATCCTGAAGAGAGTTAGTCCGGGTAGGATGTTTTTTTATTGATGTTGTTAGCCAGTAGGCTATCAGTGGTACCCACGATGTGGAACAGCCGGGTTAGACTCTCACTGGTGAGAGTGCAGGTGGTTCCAGGTATTGCAGGTAATTGTTATGGAGATTTGTAGCGTGCAGAGAGTTTCAGACTGACCTAGTGATGATTGCAGGAGAGCAGCAGGTGGTTGTTAGATCTCTGTTTTGCCCGAACGTCACTAGAAATCTGATTTTTGCGGTGTCGCTTGGCTCTTGTGGCGGCACCGACTTGAGCTTGCCTGAGTTGTGTTGGTAGAGCTTTCGCTGTTGGGCATGTGGGCCCGTTGCTCAATCCAACGTTGTCTGGCTGCTTCTGGGGTGTCGACCGGTTTCAAGTGATGCTCCTCCCTTGGAGGGGCCTGAGGCTGTGATGCAGCAGGCAAGGAGTCATAGGTTTGTCCTTCTCAATACTCCTTAATTGAGTTTTGTTCAAGGAGCTCTTTTCCGAGTGTCAGCAGCTCCTGTAACCCAGAAGTAGGTGTGTCCAGCTGTCCTTTTGTAGCCTCCGTTGTGTGGAGGAGGATGTTGTGGTGGACTGCTGTTGGACATACGGTGGTGTTTGCAGGATGAGGACGCCTTTTCCCAGTGGTTGGTCTGGAACCTGGGTCTGTTGCCATGGTTATGTCTCCGTCCTCTTCTGGCTAGGGGCTTCTGTAGAAGGGTTTTGCATTGTGGCAATGCTGGGTTCCTTCTGGTGCCCGCTTTGGATTCTGATTTGTGAAGTTCAGAATCAGTGGGGTTTTACAAACACCTTTAGTGGAGGCCTTGCGCTTGTTAAAGGCCTTCTGTGTCAGGTTACGCTGCTGTTGATTAGGCATTGTGCGGCAGTCCCTAATGCCTAGATGACTTCTTGCAGCTGGTGTCCTCCGCCATCCCAGGGTAATTGTGAGCTTTGGAGTAAGTTTGTCAAAGTCTGTGGTAGTAAGCATGGGGAGTTTCACGCCGGCCCTGCTTGGTGTCTGGGGCAGCGATCAG